>JAHKKF010515022.1:16081-48089 GCA_019740295.1 Labeo calbasu
AACAGTTGAGTTTTACTGTTTTCAAATCCATTCAGCCGATCTCCGGGTCTGGCGGTAGCACTTTTAGCATAGCTTAGCATAGATCATTGAATCCGATTAGACCATTAGCATGTCGCTCAAAAATGACCAAAGAGTTTCAAAATTTTTCCTATTAAAAACTTGACTCTTCTGTAGTTACATTGTATACAAAGACGGACGAAATATGAAATGTTGCGATTTTCTAGGTCGATATGGCTAGGAACTATACTCTTATTTTGGCGTAGGCAGGAGGCGCAATGATATTACATCAACTCTGCCGGCTGCAACTACAACAACAATCTACACAAACTTAGTGCCGGTCACTTTCAGGCACTGTGTAATATCATTGCGCCTCCTGCACCCATGATACGTCAGCAAATTCCTTGATTATTACGCCGGAATAAGAGTATAGTTCCTAGCTACATTTTCCGTCAGTCTTAGTACACGATGTAACTACAGAAGCCTCAAGTTTCAAATATAAAAAATATTGTCATTATATATGGTGATTTTTGAGTGAGATGCTATCGGTCTAATCGGATTCAATGATCTATGCTAAACTATGCTAAAAGTGCTACCGCCAGACCCCGAGATCGGCTGAATCAATTTGAAAACGGTAAAACTCAACTGTTTAACTCTAGGGGAGTTGGACAATGAGCCTATTTTAAAAAAAACATGGAATGTTCCTTGAAACATCATTTGCTATCACCATACACACTAAATGTGTCCACCCTGTGATATTTTTTTGAAACTGAGATTTATACATCATCTGAAAGCTGAATAAATCTGTTTTCCATTGATGTATGGTGTGTTAGGACAGATACAACTATTTGAAAATGTGGAATCTGAAGGTGCAATAAAAAAATCTAAATACTGAGAAAATTACCTTTAAAGTTGTCCAGATGAAGTTCTTAACAATGCACATTACTAATCATAAATTAAGTTTTGATATATTTACGGTAGGAAATTTACAAAATATCTTCACGGAACATGATCTTTATTTAATATTCTTACGATTTTTAGCATAAAAGAAAAATAGATAATTTTGACCCATACAATGTATTTTTGGCTATTGGTACAAATATACCCGGGCAACTTAGGACTGGTTTTGTGGTCCAAGGTCACAAATCAGATATTACATTAAGTCTGAGCAAAAAATGCTAACACAGAAGGCCTGTCACATAAAGGATTACATTTTTAAAATGCTACTTTAACAAATAAGAATTTCTATTTACTTTTTTCATATTCCCCCTAACAGGGTGGACATGTTGAAGTTGACCACATCCGATTGGAAAGATAAAATAAGTTAAAACAGATAATTAACTAAACAGAGGCCCTCACTCACCCTCCCCAGTTATTTTCCCTCCAATGAAATCATGTCGTTTGATATAATGTAATTTCCTTTTTCCAACTTTCATTTCAAGGGCCAAGAGTCGAATATAGCGGGGTGGACAATATTTTGAGGGACAAGCTAAAAATCTATATCATTTATTTATTTTATTATTATTATTTTTTTTAATGAATTTAATACTTGGAATATATTTCCATATTACTATTACTGATATACCAAACAAGGTGAAAAAAAATCAAATGGTGATATTTGGTGGTTTAAAATGCTATATAATGTTTAGAAAAAAAAAATTAAATATGCTTAAAGTTTAAAAAGTGTTATTTATGTCAAAGACAACTTTAAAAATGATGTTGTTTAAAAAAAAAAAATAATATCACAAATGACACCGAATCCCAGGAATGACCCTTATATTCTGAATTAGCAGGCAAGGTTTTTCTTCTGGTTAGCAGTTCACATCTGCTGGTAGATACTAAAACTGCACAATTTAGCCACAAAAAGTATGTTTCTACATTGACAACCTTTCAAAAGTAGAAGCTAATAGCATCTGACAAAATAATGTTTTTGCAAGCAAGATTTTACAAAAAAAAAAAAAAAAATCATTGCATTATTTACTATTGTCATATAAATTATTGCACTATACATTCAAAAAAGTTCTAAAATGTTTACACAACTAATAAAATGTTAGTGTCAACACAATCTTTGTTTTCATTTATTGTAAATGAGCTTAGCTTAATTAGCTAATTAGCTTAATTCTATGTTGATACTTAAGTTGTCACGATAAAATAGTTTGGAAACAATTTTTACCATCATCTCATCCACTAGCATGGAATTATTAGCACAAACAATTTCATATTTCACATACTAGTAAATAGTATGTATACAATGTAAGTAATGTCATTTTTTGTTATGCATTGAATGCTTTTGCAAAAATGTTGTACACAAAAGAAACCAATGCATCAAATAGTGTATCAATACAATGCATCAAATCTCCTGCGATAATAATGTACAGTAGTACGCTCCAAACTGAGCAAAAATATACAATTTGATGAAATAAGATGAAGATGAAATTCCAAAAATATAACATTTGCCACTCAGTTTCTCCCAATAATGTTTATAAGATGGCATATAAATGCTTGGTTTTATAATAAAATCTTTGTAGTTTGTATTGTGACGTAATGCAATGCAATACAATGATTATTGAAAGATGAACAACAAACATTCCTCCAAAGCCTGATGGTCATATTTGATACACATTTCAACATGATGTTTCTAAAAAATAATGTATGGATTATCAAGTAAAATAATTACTCCGTGGACCTTCATCAGAAGAATTAGGTTGAGTGCAAGGTCGCAGTCTTAGAAGTTGATGCTGGATTTAATCTTCCGTAATAATATCACAAATATGAAATCCATTTTGAACATTTGATTTTATGTCAGTCCATAAGTATGATCGTATAGTCACACAGTGTGACCTGTATATATGAAGTGTAATCCCTTTGTTCAAGAGCAGATTTTCTAAACGCTTATGGCAGCTTTTAGTAATGCCTACAGGATAGAAGACCAAAAGCTGCCAGATCTGGTTTTACGGCAATTAATTGAGAGAAAATCTTGAGCGTTTATGATTACAGGTTTTTGACAGATTGCAGAGATCAAGGCCGAATTAATATTTAGCATATGGCGAGGAGAGGGAGGCAAAAACTGACCCGCTGGCTTAAAGACAAATCAGCGGTGGCCTCTTTTTAAAGTTGGCTCTTCGGATTTGACTTCTCCAGCATGCATTGGCTTGTCTGCTAAATTTGAGAATCTAAACTAGAATGCATGTGAACTGAAATCAAAAATTCATTCAGATTGCTTCACAGACACACATACATCCAGTACTTAAGCCAGCAAACCCTATTAGAACGTTTATCCAGAAGCCTATCAGATTTAAGGAAATCGTCCTTAAATCTGTTTGTTTTGGCGCACAAATCACTCACTGTTTTAATACATGTTCTTCTTCCTGAAAAGTATCTCAATTTGAACCCGTTTCAAAGCTTAGATGCTCTGAGAAAAGTTTAATGCACCTCATGAACCCTCACATGAACTGCTTGCACAAAAAAAGGGAACATTTATTTCTTGAAATAGAGTTATTATGTTTCCAGTGGATGAGACATGAGACTGTGCATTGAAAAACAGGTGCTCTTGGGAAGCTTTTACCTAAAGCTAGAGCCACTATAAATGCTAATTGTCCTGATGCCGGGAGGGACAAGTGTAATAGGCAGTCAGTGTCACAATGAGCGCTGTGAGTTTGTGCGTGTGGCTGTGTAGCATCGCATTCAATGTGACATGGACACTTGTCATGCTAGCTAGGTTTTTGTGGTTTCTGAAAAAAAAAAAGTATATACGAGTGGTGTTTGCCACCGCAGAAGTCATTTCCACAGTGCAAGAGTGGCTGTGATGTACTTCGTTTTATTTTTTTTTTAGTACTTACTTAAATAGTACTTTCCTGTAAAAACATATTCAGATACTCTGTGTTTTATGTACAACTTTCAAAAAATGCTTTTACAGTTTAGTTGCCAAGGCATTGGGAGTGTTTCCTCTGAGGGGGCAAGGGAGGCAGTGCCTCAAAATATTGGAGAGGAAAAATTCATAGTACAAAAATAAAACAATGGCAATATTACAAAATATAGGATACAACAGGGCTAAAGGCACACCCTAAGAAAAAAATGTGCTTTCACTGCACCAAAAGTATATGATTACAGAAAAATATATATGTTTGTACTGAACAATAATGGAGCAACAGATTTTTTGTGAAAATAAGTCATACAAGTTGTTTATTTTGTTTAAAAATCTTTACCCACACACGGGTAAAAGGCACACAGTATTGATACTTTAGCTAAAATAATTTAAAAGTTAATACTTGTTTAAAACGATCACTTTAGCAAAGTTTGTACTATTTTCTGATAATTTTGATGAATAAAATAATTATTTTTTTTGTCATTAAAATCAAACATATATTTAAAATACAGAAACAAAATCATTTTAAAATGTAAAGATTCTGAAAGCACTGAAAGAGATTCCATAGTAATTTAATATAGATTTACAGTAGTAACAACAAATGATATTTTATATGATTAATAGCATGTTTTTAAATATGATGGTTTCATTAAACATGGTGATTATCTCTCAGATGGACACCAAACATAACATGTCATATTTACCATCTGAATCTAACAATGTCATGTCAACAAATGGAAAAGTCAGCCTTCTATTAATTATCATGTTAATTATTGTGCCTTTTTGCACCAACAGCAACATGCTTTTACATATTCTTTCATTATTTATAAACTGCTTTAATTACTGTCTCAAAATATATTTAAGAATTAAATATCCTATAATAAATTAATTCTTTATCAAATCTAACTATCCTTTATAAAATCATTAGATATGCTTTTGATTATTAAAATGTAATGAAACAATTAAAGTAGAATCCAGAAAATTAATTGAAAACAGAGATTCACAAACAAAACTGAATTTGAGAAAAATAATAAAACATATTTCATAGGGCCTTAAAAACATGTAATTAAAAAAAAAAAAAAAACTTTTAATAAATTGCTGTTAATTTCTGCAAGTTTAATGATTTCAATTAATTAGCCTGCTTTTGATTATTTATTTTTTTATGTAACCATTAAATAGAGTCTAGAAAAATTAAAATGGAATTTGAGAAAATATAAAACAGATTTCATAGGGCCCTTTTTATTTTATTTGTGTCTTTGTTTTATTGTAGTTGTCCTTTAGTTTGTTACTTGCATCTAGGTTCTTATTATTAATAACAAAGATAAAATGCCAAAAAATGACTGCCATGATATAAATTGTTGTTGTGAAATAAAATTACTATATCATGAAATAAGATTTGGCTTAATCCTTGAAGTTAACTTACCAATATAGATCTCTACATACCTGTAGGCTCGGTAGTTGTTCACCATGATCCTGTGTGGTGGCACTGGCATTTGATTATTATCATTTTATTTATTTATTTATTTATTTTTAAAGGGGGGATGAAATGCTTTGTTTTAATAGATTAACAGTAAAAAGAACTGTTTTGTACAGCTAAAAATAGCTGGATGCGGATGAGACGGGAAACCCCGTCCCATAAAATTTACAAATGGCCACGCCCACTCTTACGGGCAAAAAAAGGTGGATAGACCAGCTTTTTCCTTTTGCTGCATACTGTAGCAACAAAACCATTTCAATCTTGGCCTCTTATAGGTCATTAATGCTTTTAAACTGCACCAAGTCTGATAACAAGAGTTCTGCATCCTGTTAAATCATTCGCTAATGATCACAGCACTAATCTGTTAAAAGGGTCCATCAGGAAACGTTGTATCAGGTTGATCAGTTAATAACGCTGCAGTGATGCTTCCTAGGCCTGCAAAATGGGGCTAACCAAAGACGGTAAAGAGACAGATAGAGATGAAACATTAGAACTCACACGCACAGATGGGAATTCCCTCTGTTTGCTAAACCAAGATAAAGAATGCTTTAGTGACATGTGATTGGTCATTAACTTAAACATCTACATCGCTTCCATTTCACGCTACTGTAGAAGAGTCACATAAGGACACACATAAAGGCTTCTTTAATAAAGTGCTCTGCTCATTTCATGGCTAGTTTGTCTCCTAGAGTCAGGGCTTCACTAAAACATTCTCGTAACACATGGGTCAACTTTAAAATATAATATAATATGATTTTATTGCAGCTATCTTAAGAATTGTTTTCATATCTTGAAAGGGAACTGTTTTCTCACTCAGACCATTGCCTGACAGCCTGCGGGAGTGTTTTCCTCTAAGGTCATCTTGTACTTTTGAATGCAGTAGAACATCATAGTTTATTTGAAAACAGATAGCAGACTCATGGCATGATCAGTTAACACTATACTCTGCTGAGTGGGAGAGCAGAGAGTAATGATGCTATTTCCTATCATAGTCATCTCTTATAGACACGAAATGAAGTATGGGGGAGTCGTATGTAGGATATTACAGGAATTCTCCCAAATGACACACAGCTGTATGAGAACACATGAGTAGGTAGCCAATGCTAGAGCAGAGGCCATGAATCTATGGTCCAGCTTTAGTCTGGCTTGTATAGAGGATTTCCTCCTAGTTCCTCTGGTCTCTGTGGCTTTGTTTGGAAAGCTTGGCCCTTGGACTGAGTCATACTCGGGTGTGGTGGAGTTTAGCCATTAGTAATAGACTTTTCCCTTTTTAAAGAAAGGTTTAACTACTGAGAAACTGTAAACAAATAAATTTATTCAACCAATTATTGTGTGAACCATAGACACAACTTGTGGTTAAAGCTGAATGAAATGAAAGCATGATATTATCACCTCATAAAGCATTGTTTTTGTTTTCTTTCTTTATGATATTACTTCCATATTTTGGGAACTTCAGACATTTATTGCAATGGTAACAGTAGGTACTTTTATTATCAAATACATTTTATGAAATAATTCTGTGAAGCTTCTAGTGCTGGAAAATTGTTTTTAGCAATAATATCTTCATTGTCCCTATAGAGAAATTGCAGTATATATCAAGGCATAGCAATACACTAAAAATGGGATGAGGATACTCAGAATATGTTAGTAAATTAAAAAAAAGTGCTAAAAGTGGAAAGACTAAAATAATATTTTAACTTAAAAAAGACAAAGGTAGACAAACGTTTAGATCAATATAAAAATACCAAAACTTAATAGTTTATAAAAACTTTTATAAAAAAATGTAATAGAAAATGTATTATAAATAAATATTTAACAGCTAATTTTAATATATAGAAATATATAGAGATTTTAATATATAGAAACTATATAAAATACAATATATATAGAAATTATATAAATATATATTAATTTTAATATATAGCAAGAATTGACCTTTTAATGTTTTATGTCACCACTTCCACATAAAATCATTTGATACACATTAGACAAGACACTTTTGTATAGCAGAAACTTAACGAAATGACAAATGGGACATATAATTGCACTTTGAATGTTTGACTCGAGCTAAATTTCGAATAACTCTGAAGTTTGTCCAGCAATTTTGCAATGGTGTCTGGATCATCAACTCCGGACAGTCGGCTCAGTGTTGAAGCCCCGCGAGCGAGAGACGAGGTGGCGGCCTGTGGTGAATTTTACGTGAGTGGAGCTATCCTGAGCCCATGTTCAAAACAGAGTGCTGTTTATAAGCAAGGGCTCCCCCATGAACAGATCTAGCTCTGTACGTTATTCCTTCCACTTTATGTCTCATGTGACATTAATGTCTCCACTGGGAGGAACTTTGGACTAGCCTGCTGGTTTGGATTTGTTTGCTTCCTTGAATAAAGATTGATATTGGAAATGTAAAGTTAACACATTTGGTGTGAGCACTTTACCTAAGTCATCCTGAACTGTTTGTGAGATGGACATAAGGGACTTTAAATCATGTGTTGCTAGTTTTTGATGAGTAAATGGGCAAAAAAATCTCTAACTTAAGCCATATTTAGAGACCAAAGTACCACTTAGCTACACCTTATCAAATACCCAGGGCAGTGCAACTGCATAGCAGTGTGCTAAAACCAACCTGACCGTTTTAGTAGAAATTTCTTCAGAAAATATGGTGAAATGGTAGTTTATGTTTTTAAATTGGTGGTCTTCAGTAAGGTCCAGGAAATAAATTCTGGTGACTGACCAGTGGTATGCAAATGAGATCTTTTTGAATACTGTTCATAACGGTCCAACAGTGTTTTCGTTTAGAGCTGGATTTGAATATTTCCGTTTGCCCTTTGGATTTCCGCCAAAATCTGCAAAGATATTTCCGGAACTTTCATAGACGTCGCTCAGCAATTTTCTTATCGACTCTCTTCAGTGCTGGGTTTTAAGTTGCCATGAGGAATTAGTGCATCAAGTGCATGATGGGAAGAAACTGAGGTATTAACACCAGCATATTAATGGAAAAGGTAATGCACCTCTGTGAAAGCATGTACTCTACTTGAGCCTATTGATTCAATGACAGATAAATGTTGAGACATGTTGCAGTGCTTCCAAAACTACTAATAATGCATTAGGAATACTAGTTGTTCCTTTCAATCCTCTGTCCTTGGGCTAGTATTTTGTTTGAGGTCAGTTATTTCCACTTGGATAGTCTGTTTGGTAGAGCTTGGCCTTGTTGAGTTAAAATGACATAACTAAGTAGAGCACTCTCAAAATTGATTCAAACATGCCTAGATCCCTTTCGGCTTCAGAGGAAGGAACTGTGTGCAGTCTTGTGTGCATCGTATTGTTGTGACATCCCTTTCCCAAAGCTGGTAAAAAAAGTAGGTCCATCCTCTGACAGAATGGAGGCTGTTCCTTCCAAAGCTCAATCTTCTCTTCTTGAGGGTAATTCAATGTGGCACATCATAACCAAGGCCTAATTGTCTAAACATTTGCCATAGCCTGGAGTGTCATGTAGATTTTGTTTTAAGACAGGCCACCAGTGGCAGCCCTGGCAAACTTGGCTCCCCTGGTAAGATGTGACTAAATAATAAATCCTTTTTTACTCCGACCAAATTTGAGTAAATGGGCCATTTCTGCCACACTGATGCTTTAGGTCATAGTCGTTACGGACAGTTTAAGATTCATTTTGAGAGCAGTAAACAGTTTTTCCCAAAGCCATTTCTAAAGTCATTTGAATCCGCCATGTAATATTTTAAAATTGAATACAAGTCTGACAGCATAATGTTACAGCTGATTATATCATGGCAGTGAAAACATTATTGGTTTTATGATAACAGAGCACTTTAGTGAACCAAAGAGGGCTAGTAGAGGAAGCATGCTGGCAGGCAAGTGTTTAAAAAAACAATATAATTTATCACAGGTCCCTCATACTGTAACACTTGTGCAGGGGAGCAGTATAGCATCTTTAGAGTGGGTGTGTTGGAGAGAGAAAGAGGAAAAGAGAGAGAGCCAGAAGTAGGGGGAGGAGGAGGGTGTGTGTGGCTGAATGAGCGCGGGGGAGCAAGGGGAGGGACCGTTTCTGCGTCTGTCTTCTCTGTCATTCTGCTGCTGCACGGCAAAGCAGCGAGACACTCTGCTGAAGGGAGGAGAGAGAAAGAAAGAGAGAGAGAAAATGAGTGACTGGGTAGCACTAGAGCAGCTGCAACTGAGGCAGACTAACTGAGAGGAGCCAGATGCTGGATTTACATGCTAAAGACACCAGACATACGGATTACCTCCTCTTCAATACAGGATCTAACGACTGGTCTTGCTGTATGTGTTATTGGAGAGGTAGTTCTCCCTGTGATAAGGATTTGGCAGCAAGCGACAGAGCTTGCAGAGCTTGCAGACCTTGCACCTTGTCTCTTCTTTTGCTCGATTGTAAAACCATTTGACTCACTGATGCTTTTACATGGTTTCACGCAGGAGGAATGCTTGGGGGTAGCCCAAGAGGACAAGGAGTAGATCTGGAGACTGAAGCTGACAAAACCTCCAAAGCCAAGACCCCTCAGGGCCAGGCGGGAGCCAACGGAGTTGGGGGCATGGCTGCGAAAAGGGGCAAGTCAGGGCTCCCACAGGCTACTCCTCGGGCTGAGCTAAAGGTCTACCGAGCGGGAAACTCAGAGGGTCGTCTTCCAGTGCCTAGTAACCTGCGCAAGCAAAAGTCCTTGACCAACCTATGCGTGCTTACGGATGCCGAGAAGAAGATGCACCTGTACCAGCCCAAGTGGTCGGACGATATGGAAAAGCCAGGGGCAGGTCAGAACAAGTCCGGCAAGCTCAAAGATGCCGGAGGGGGTACTGGCAAGGGTATCCCTCTTTCCAAGAACCTTTCCAAGTCAGAGCATTCGCTGTTTCAGGGAAAGCCAAAACCCTTTAGCCCACCTTCCAAACTGGGCAAACCCAGTCGGATACCAAAGGGTCCTTATGCTGAGGTCAAACCCATCAGCAAGGCTCAAGAGCTGGTAGATGACGGCAAGTCAGATGATGAGATCTTGTCCAGCAAGGCTAAAACTAATGGTAAGAAAACTATAAGTGGCACCTCAGGAGCTGCCACCCCAGGAGGGGGTGGAGGAGGCAAAGATGCACCAGAACCAGAGGAAGGGGACAAGACCTTTCTAAAGGTGGACCCTGAACTGGTTGTAACGGTACTTGGGGACCTGGAGCAGCTTCTCTTCAGTCAAATGCTGGGTAAGTAATAACAAGATCAGCTAATCCGCTTGCAGTGCCGGAGAATGAGCAATGCTGCCTGGCTGACGGATCCAGCATCACTTCCATAGCTCAACCCAGCCCTGCTCTTGCTTAGCAACCACCTCGCTTTGTATTTCTTATTCATCCTGTGCTGCTTACAAAACCATGCACACTTCCTCTATTCATACATCTATGCTTGGCTGCATCTGCATGTTAATGATTACGGTTGTTGCTTTATTTTAAACACTGCGTGGTTTCATTGAACAATCGCCGCATCCTTTTTTGTTTACATTGCGAGCTCATGTTTTGTATCTGTGCACGTATTGGGTGAGACCAACCTGCGCTCCAATCGGGGGGAAGGGGTTGATCCAGGGGTATATTTGCCTTACTGTTGACACACTGCCCTAATCTTAGCTGACCTTAGCTGCTGTTTTGCATGGCGAAATGCTCTTTGCAGATTTTTACCAATTCTACATCAATGATAAGTCTCAGTTCAGCATGCATTATTGTAGATATAGTCAAATAAATGATTCTTGATGTCGTAGCCGGAAACTTAAAAATAAACCTCGCTGGGTTGAATTGTTTTCAAGTCGTGGTGGGCAACATATTTAGCCTTGCCGCTGGTGCCATTGATCTCTAGGGCAGTTGACAGATGGTCCCCCTCTCTTTTCCTCTCTCCCCTTCCCTCTCCCTCTTTCTGTTACCGGGGGACTTCAAAAGAGAATAATAGGGGTGTCACACTCTTTGAGAAGGTCAGTGACTCAGAATGAGACGGCACCGACACATGAACATTGTGCGTTTTGTTTTTATTTAGAATACATTAACAGTGCGGTGACTTATTAGCGGTTTACCTTTGTGCTATGGGATTGGTCAGATATGTTCTCCTGCTAGGTACTCAAAAGCATATTTAACATAGTAAGTGAGGATTTAAGCATGATTAGCTATTAGTAGCCTCTCAACAGTCTGCCACTGAACAATAGCCTAGCTAGCAGTATAGTGTATTGCTTTTTTAATGTCCGGTTGGCCAGAGAGATGTGGTGTGAAGTGAATCCTTTGAGATGAGATATGAGAAAATGGAATTCAGTCTCTTAGCTATACTCATTTCCTCTCTTTCCCTGGAGCTTGTTTTGACCTTGCCGCACGGCACCTGCTGAGGGGTGGGGGTGGGCAGAATTGAAAAAAAATTGTCTTATATTGTACAGCTGATCTGGATTTGATATGCTTTTCAACCTCTTGACCGCCGTACATTACTGATGATTTCTTTAGCTTGTGCTGCCCATTGGGGTTATCTGTGCGGGCAAAGGTTCAAAGCTTCCCTCCGGGGTTTGCAACACTATGTTATGCATGTGTGACTGAATGCATTATGGTTTCTTATCCCCTGCCTCTGCTTTTGACCCCACAAGTCACAAGACTCCGTTCCTCCAATCAGTGCTGTTGTGACAGTGGTTGTTGTGAGTGATCTTTCCATGAATATGAAATACTGCCAAAAACACCAAATGTTTTTTCTTTCTGTTTTACTTTGATACCATTTGAACCATTTTGATACGAGGCCATCTCTTTATAATTATACAAATTAGGTCTCCACATGTAATAAAGAAACATTCAATTTAAGATCTTAGATGCCTTTGGTATCAGACAGCGACAGCTGAGAGTCACCAACAGAGGGTTAAGAGAATCACTACTAAGATCAGATGGAAATCCTCAACGTGTCTTCTAAATACTCAAGGAACCTGACAGATGCTTCTTATTTGTGTTGATAAGAGCTTTAAACTAAATATCCAACCACGTGTGCTAAAACTCCTTTTAAATAAATCAAACCACAGCTTTTGGATTTGAGGATTAATTAAGCCTGAAGATAATGAAGATTTAAGTAGCATATTCAGTAATGTTTGTAGTTTTCTTTAAAATAGTGCAGTAAAAACGTTGCAAAATATTGCATAAAAGGCGATATATAGAAACGCCTTTGTCCAGGCTAATACGTTTCTTTTTCTATCCGTTTTGGCCTTTCGTCCACACTGAGATGGCGTTATTGTCAAGGAAAATAGAGCTTTTTGAAAATGCTCTACAAAGTGGATACATTTGAAAATGCAGTTTTCACATTGTAGTGTGGACTGTGAAAATGGAGGCTTTTTAAAACGATGATGCATGTTTAGTCATGTAACACATATTGTACCAATATTTATCTATATTTATACCCGAATTGTGCCTGTTATGTGCTATTTACTTTCACACTATTGCTACAGATGTGTTACTTTGTACACTCTTCATATCACAGTCCTGCAAAGATGACACAAAATATACTCATGATTATTGTTTGCGGAAACAAATGAGGGCAGTTGCGTTTTAGATCAGACATACAATTGGGAGTGAATGAGACCTGGATGCGTCAGTAAATTTTCTTTAAATAAAATGATCCTGCCAGAAGAATCAAAACGTACCATGTCTGTTCCGTCTGTATCGTCTCAGTGAGTTTTTCTGAGGCTTTCCGCATGCACAGTAAACTAAATTTAAACGTTTTTTTGATGTTTCAGTGTGGATGAGAAACTTGCTTGAACACGCAAGTGTGGACGGACAGCGTTTTAAAATGAAAACGCTGTTTTCAAATGTGACCCTGGACCACAAAACCAGTCATAAGGGTCAATTTTGTGAAACTGAGATTTTTCCATCGTTTGAAAGCTGAATAAATAAGCTTTGTATGGACAATATTTGGCTCAGATACAACTATTTGAAAATCTAGAATCTGAGGGTGCAAAAACCTTTTAACCTTTCACCTTTAAAGTTGTCCAAATTAAATTCTTAGCAATGCATATTACTAATCAAAAATTAAGTTTTGATATATTTACGGTAGGACATTTACAAAATATCTTCATGAAAGATATTTACTTAATATCCTAATAATTTTTGGCATGAAAGAAAAATGTATCATTTTGACCCATACAATTCTAAAAATGTGCATTAAAAAACATACACGCTCAACTGAGTCAGATCTTTTTTTTTTTTTTTATCCGATTAGAAAATGTGCATTAACTACAATGGAAACACATTAACTGTATAAATTCCTCGATG
This sequence comes from Labeo calbasu, assembly GCA_019740295.1. NCBI lineage: Eukaryota > Metazoa > Chordata > Actinopteri > Cypriniformes > Cyprinidae > Labeo > Labeo calbasu. The sequence continues at coordinate 29,695 of JAHKKF010515022.1, forward strand.
CATGTCAAAAAAGTCATGTGACTTTGCACAATGGCATGGCATAACTTGACTAACCAGTGGACTGATCTTGTTGCACAGCATCTGAAATTTCAGCTTTTTCTACTGCAGCAAATGATTATTTTCGTAGTGATTTTTTGCACCAGTTTGTCAGGAAGGGACATATTTGTTTTCTTCTTCTTAGATAGAAGTTCAATTCGCTATTTTTTAAGTTGAATTTGCAGCTTTGGATGGAAAAATATCTGGTGATGTTTAGTTATTTCTGATAAATGAAACTAAGCCCCACCTTCCGTTATTTTGCATTAAATATTCATTCTCTTTTAAAAATGTGTTGAATTTCAGAAATTAAATACAAGATTTAAAATTTTTTAATTCACAGTGTATACACTACTCGAAAAGACATACAATGAGATCTTAGCCAGTAAATCTGTTTTTTTTTTTTTTTTTTTGGAGAAAACTAGTGCTCCGTATCTTATTGTGCATTTGAAGGGTGTGTCTCAGAGCTGAGAGCTTCCTTACTAGAGGCACTTTACTGCTATCTTCATCACCATCATTTCCATCTCCGCCTGGCTTGAGCTGGCTGGACGGTCTGGGTTGGTGGTGCAGTAGATACATTGGACATGATTTCTGCTGACAGTAGGATTCAGGGTGAGGTTGCTGTGCTTACACTGATCTACAAAAAAAATTTGATCTACAAATTTCTCAAATTCACATTAATACCGCAGTCAACATAATCCATTTCCTCTAGAATAAGACATAATGACCGGGAAGCATTTTGTAAGTCATGGCACAGGATTTCCTCATTTCCTGTATTAGATATTGTTGGGTTATGCATGATAAATGTGTGTGTCCACATTAAATTGCCTGTAGAATTATGCACTGGGCAGTTAGAGAAATGATAATGTGCAGGAAATGGTTTCAAGCAGCCCCTTTTAAACAGAAACCATCACTAAATATGCAGTGGTTTTGCTGTGTGTATTATGTTTGCCTAAGCTTGACAACCCAGGAAATTGTCGCAAGGGTTAAAGTCAAACTGACTGACATCCCAGCATGCTGCAAGCCTTCTCTTCTCTCACAGCGTGCATGATTTCATTTCAGCCAGGTCTGGTTGTGTAAGAGCAGATCTCAAAGGAAACCACACAAACACACATACTGTATAAAGACACACATACAGCCATGCATACATCCACGTTAAGTATATTTTATTTGCAGTGACCGGTCATCATTAGTTTTCTGTTTCCAAACCCAGTGACCTGCCTACGTAAGCAGCAGTTTAAGACATCATGCAACACAAAATTTTCAAAAGGTAGGCAGCAAAATTATACCTTCAAGATACTGTTTTAGTAAAATTATAATGTGACATCACATTTATATTTAAGAGAGAAGGCAATATGGACAGTGCAAACAGCACTGCAACAGCTGTGTGTGTATACACACACCTGCAATTCAGTCAAATAAAAATAGTAACAAAAATAGCTATTACACATCTACTGTACAGAATTTCCAAAACACAAGCGAAGAAGAAACCGAAACAACAGATGCTTCCACATGTAATTAACACAGTCATCAGACATAAAACAGGGTCAAAACTGTGTAATGATGTGAAATAAAATGTCGACCCATGAAGAGGATATTAATGACTGTCGAGCTTTGGAGTGTTGATTGACTCATCAACGTTTTACTTGTCATTCTGAATTCAATGCTTAGTTTTTTTCAGCTTTTTGTTCAAAATGTTGTTTATTTCTTTCTTTATTTTTTCTTATTTATGAAACTTACCCACATTCAAATGTTTATAAAAAATGCATGAAGCTAGACTAAAATGTTTTTGTTTACAAGCAGATACCCTGTTCTTTCTTTTGATACAAACTAAAATTATAGATGTAAACTAGTTGTGTACTCAAAGTTTACTACTGTTATACTTAAAGCATACTTAAAAGTATACTTTTATATACTAGAAAGTGGGCCAATTTAGTAACAAGGAGTATTGAAATAGTACACTTACAAGTAAACTACTAGTACACTGATATTTGTATATTTACTACATAAAGTATACTTAAAAATATACTTAATAAAATAAACTTGAAGTATACCTCTTTTTGGTAAAGTTTATATAGGCAGCTCACTAGAAATCAGATTTAATTGTATACATTTATTGTTAATTGGACGTGTTTACGCATTAGTTATATTTATACTTTAATGTCCGTCCACCAGAATAAGAATCTGATGACTAAATGGCAAAACACACAGTGAAAACAGGAATTGAAAGAGGAACTCCAAATAAAGGTCCACCTATGTTAACATGGAAACGCGCACAACCCAACTGCCTCCATTTTGTGAGCACTGAGACAATGACTTCTGTGCTGTTTTGACGGCCAACAGATTCGTAATGTGATTACTGTCATGACCAGCATCTCCATGCCTCAGCATGCTGTGTGCGACTAATGCAATCTAAGTCCTAATCGAATTTCTGCATGTCTGCAAAACGGAGGAGCGGAAAGAACATGCTCATTTATGCATGCATGCAACATGGAAGTAATGTTAATTTATCTCTTAAAACATCTAGAAATATTGCAGTTTTTTGTCCTTATGTCTATAGTTTCAGCCTGTTTAGCAAAGATAGAGTTTTAGTCGTCAACAAACATGGGCAACCCTATATTTAAGCACGTTGTAAAATAACTCTCAAGAGAGCAGTACTTTTCAATGTATTTCCATGTAAAATGGTCAACTCTTGGATGCATGCATATATTTATCTTGTTTTATGTCAGTTGAGCAAGAGCTGCTTTGTGGGTCTTCCTCAAACGTCCAGTTATTTTTTAAGTCAAGTGGTGGTTTATGCGCAGTAGCGGTGCAGTTGTGTTTTTTGAAGGCCTTAATTGTTTCGCGGTTGAGACGGCCTCTGCCGTTACAGCTTTTTTTTTTTAGTCGTTAGAAAACACCACATAAACACCATTCCGTTTTCCTGTCGTATATCCTGGATGTTGGCTGCTTAAGACACTCGTGGGGAAATGATTGTGCAAGCTTTTCTCAGTTTTATGTGAGGACATATCTTGTGTGAATAAAGGGCAAGAAATCAACTCTTTCCCCAGTAGTCACTTGTGGTTACTAAAATTCTCACTGCTCTTGTATTACTGATAAAAAACAGGCAATGAAACTTGAGTTAAATAGTTATGTGCTAAAAGCCTCTGTACTTGTCGATAATAGGCATTTTTACTCAACTACAGTATCCAAACAAAAAACCCTGCTCTGTTTTGTTACATAGCCAATGGTATCCAATGGTAATATTTGCCAGGTTTTGTTAAAAGTGAATTACTTAAACATTAGCTGCCAATGTATGAAAGCAGATGCTCACTAGGGTCTTCATCAGAGCCGTTTTGTTGCCACATTTTGCGAAGAGCGAGCAGTTGAAACTTCATTATGAATGATCACATCCAGTAGTCTAGAGTAAACACATAGACGCTGAGAGAATGAGATTGTTGGCCTTTGTCACAGATGTGTTGTTTGTCACCAGCAATAAAGGCACAGCTGCCACCACATCTTTGTAAAAGTAAACATCCCAATGCCTCTCGATTGTTCATTAACAATGAGCAAAATGGTGGCAGAAAACACATCAGAGTCAAGGTTTGTATAGGGGGCAAGATGCAGAGTTGGCCAGATTCAGACCTGGTTGAAATCTGGTTCACCTCAGAGACTTTTATGCATTAGCTTTTCATATGAGGCTTAAAGTTGTCTTCCGGTTATAAAGTTCCAGGACTGTTTAATTAATGGCCTGACCTGGAATTTTAAGTATACTGATGTTCATTTTTAACCTCTCTAAAATGATTTTTTGTGCATCCGATGACTCATCTGCGATGATGACAAAATCCAGCCAGATTGTGCATCTGTTAATCGAAGAATATTTTAGATTTGCTTGAAGTCCCCGCTGACAAATTTCTTCTGCATACATTAGTTCAGTGCCAGCAGCTTTGTCCAGATTTATTCTCATCCGAAGTGTTTTTGACATCACACCGTCTGCACCAGGGTAAAATGAGTTGCTGCTGTTTCTAGGATCTTAAGGTGGTTTCCTTTTTTAATCTTAAAACTTCAAAATGATGATATTGCCCATTATATTATATTATATTATATTATATTATATTATATATTGTAAATGACGCAAACTGGCTCAACTTACCCCACTCATTGGCTCATCTTACCCCAAGGCTGAACTTTTTCCAGACAGCAATTATTTAATTTATTTGAAAGATGTTTATTTCCAAAAAATGCACAGCAAAGTTTCAATTTGTATGAAAAAACCTTTTTGACTCATCAAATAAGTGGTAAAATAGTCTCATCTCATTGTTTTATCATGGTCTTCCTTCATACAGTAGGAATATTTTAGAGATTTTTAACAGGAACCCCAGGTATTAAGATTTGAATGGCTTAATATAACATAAATGATGTCTCTTACTGAAATATGTAGTAGAAAACCCATAAAAGATTTATGTTATTTTAAAAATCCATATCGTTTTATACATATTTTGGACATATGGGGGACATATGATATGAAATCGTTGCACTTGGTGAGCTACTGGGACTACCTGTTGCTCTTTTTACCACAACTTGAAAAATAAAATACAGATTCGATTCCACATTTTGTGGGTTTTGGTTGTAATTTTCGAAGGGCAACAAGAGACGCGATGTAAGTCTTCATTGCTTTCCTAGCAACAAGAAGAGGAGAAAAGAATGAGAAGATTCCTGTGGACAAATAAAACTTTCTTTTTCCACTTCAGCCCTGTTGCCTTTGAGGCTTTTAGTAGACCACAGCTACTGAAAGAACTTACAAATGGCAGAGACAAGAAACGCTAGATGCCATCCTGGTAAAAATGTGGACGTTTGTCATGACGCCGCAGCCACTGAAGGAGTTTCTCAGTGCAGATTTAACTCAAAACCCGGGGGTGTTTAGACTCCTTGCGGAAAAAAATCTAAGTAGCTGTGGTCATTGTACATTATTTTATTTTCCGAGTTGTGTATTTCCAAGTTGTGTTGCGGAAAAATTGCAACAGGTAGCGCCAGTGGCTCATTGAGTGCAGCCATTTTACAGTACGCAGTCGACATAATGACGCCCCCCATAGTTCAAAATATGTTTAAAACAATGTGGATTTTTTAAATAACGTAAATCCTTCATGGGTTTTCTACTACTTATTTCAGTAAGTCATAGACGTCTTAGTTCCCTTTAAAACATTAAGAATAATAGGTAATCAAATTGTTTGTGTTCTTCTGCTGAATACAGCTATAAATGTGTACTATCCTTAGCCGATTTCAAACCTGCCAGATCTCCTTATCTTTGCATTGAGAAGAAGACTGAAGAGCCCTTGTTAAAAGCAAACATTTCGCCCCAGAGCAGAAAGAACCAGTTTATCTTGTGTTCCCCTACGCACATGGTCTCCAGCTCCACAGCTGGTCTGTTTGACTCTCAGTGGTGTGATGGGATCACTCTGACCGGAGGTCATTTCGGAGTTATGATGTTTTTGTTTGTCACACAGCATTGCACCACTTCTTGCCTCCTTGAGCTTCAGAAGACATTGAGCAACACTCATGCTCAATCTTTGGCAAGAAAACATTGTTCCACATGGACCTCTTTTTACAACTCTGTCTTTATTGACAAACTGTCTGCTGGTCATACATGCAGTAATTGGGCACAACAACAGCTGGCTGGGCCGCCTCAACTCCTGAGAAGCTTGCGAGAGATGCAGCTGTGGTGTTGGAGGTTTCTCTGTGGCAGTCAGTTTGTAAACCCTGCAATTGTCTGGGCATCACTCCCAGTTCACACTTCCCTGCCCCTGGGCATATAGGGATTCCTCACCAAACTTGACTGCTGCTGGTCAGTTGTGAGTGGTGTGGAATAAGCTTTTCTTGGGGGAAAGTAGAAATGCTAGAGATTTTAAGGTGAATTCCACCTCTTCCATTGAGCAGCAAGATGTTTTTAGCATAACCAGAACTTTTACATAATCACGATTGTCAAATAATGTCATGGTGGATTTTAAAGATCTTAAGGTGATTTCCTTCATAAATCCTAAAACTTCAAACTTATGATATTGCCTAGGATTATTATATTATATTATATTATATTATATTATATTATATTATATTATATTAATGTAAACGACTCACCTGGCTCAACTTACCCCACTCATTGGCTCATCTTACCCCAGGCTTGAACCTTTTTGAAAGATGTTTCTTTGCAAAAATGCACAGCAAAGTTTCATTTTGTATGACTTCTGCAAATAAAAAAAAAAAAAAAAAACTTTTTGATTGATTTTAGAGATTCTTAAGTGGAACCCCAGGTATTAAGACTTGTGTGGCTTAATAATACATAAATTTGGTCTCTTGCTGAAATATGTAGTAGAAAACCTATGAAAGATTTAAGTTATTTAAAAAAAATCCACATCGCTTTATACATATTTTCATATATATTATGGGGGGCGCCATGTTACGATGATGTCAAATGGTTGACTTTCTAAACTTTCTAAAGTAATGGCACTTAGAAAAAATGCATTAAAGTTACTGAGTTTACAACAAGTTGAACACATTTGTTGAATAATGTTGATTACCATGAAAAAATAAACTTTTATTGCTCTTCCCTTTTATAATGAGAGTGAATGGGGCCAAACTATAAAATATTGTTTCAATAATACAAACACAAGAAATTAAACTATGTATTTTATGATGGAAGAAAGTGTGTACAGACTTTTTTTGTTTGTTTCTGTGACCCTAAAACAACTATAAAAATGATTATTTAAACAGCCAAATTGGGTCCATTTATATCCACTTTCACTTCTAAGTGCCTAAGAATAACCTCAGACTCAGGGATGAGTATAAAATTGTATTTTGCAGTCAACATTGAGCCAAAATATACAAATGTGGTCATTTTAGCTTGTCTTGAACCTGTAATACTCGTTTTAGTTTGACCTTTAGGTGTCATCTTTTTTTGACTGCAAGTTATAATACAAGTCAACAACAACAATACATATTGTAAAAAGATTCTTGCAATCCTCAGAGAGCTATCTGACTTAAAATAAGTTTAGAAAGGGGATTTCCCTTCATCATGACAGATGCATTCATGAATAAGAAGCCATCTTCTCCAAGGTGGCAATAAAAAAAAAATGTTGTATTTGTTAGGAGCCCAAACTTGGGTGGATACAGTGTTGTGTCTGACTTTATTATATTTAAATGTCCCTAAAATTTCCCAGGCTTGGCATTGTGAGAAATCTTTCCCTTTGCTTTGCTTTCTTGGCTGAATACCTCTGAACTTCAAATCAGATTTGTCATGGCAGTAGGTCTATTTCATTGGCAACACTCTGTATTAGGATTTCTCAGCTGTTCTTATTCAGCTTGCAGGATTTTGCAAATGGTTTTCTGCTGAAAAAGTGTCATGGGATTGCAACACGAGTGATGCATGATAAGGAAGTCTTATAATACTTTCTGGAAACAACCACAGAACGATATGACCAGAGCATCACAGTTTTCTTTCCTCTTTGTAGGTTTTCCCCAAGGATATTATTGTGATTTTTTTTTTTTTTTTTTTTTTTTGCGGATATTCCAGTCCGTCTTCTCATTTCCCGCAGTGGGTCTTCTACCATTTGGCTAAAGCGTCTCTAGGACACTCTATTGTTATTTAAGAGTCCCCTCATTCACCAGATGTAGCGTGTTTGCGTGTGTACGTGTCTTCCTGTTTTCATGTTGCCGAGGTCACCACTTTGTCTCTAAGCACCCTGACTTGAGTAGAACTGAAAAACACAGGCGCAGAGTCATAAGGTAAACTGGAAATGAAATAAACTTGTGGCGGAGAAGCTGGAAACTATACCATTTCCCCTAAACCACAAATGAATCTAAAATGCATTATTACTCATACTAATTTAGGAGTATTGCAGTGTATTGTTAATAAAATATCAAGCTCAGCCAGCTTGTCAAAGTAACGACAAATGTTTCTTTGGCACAATGCTATGCCATTAAACTATATTAACGTCCCTTTGGGATTCATTTGGCCTTATTAAGATCCCTGTCACCCAGTATACCTTAATTAACCAATTAAACATCATCTGTTCCTCGGCTCTGGTAATAAAACATGGAAAATGAAAACATTAATGGATGGAAATTGACCATCATTTGTAAAGACTGATTCGATCCAACAAGAGCTTCATGCTGTGCTTTGTTTCGCACTCTTTCCAGACAAGACCTTTTAGAAGAATAGCCCATTTCGGCCAAAAAATTCTTCTCAGAGCTGTGATACTCTCGGACGTCCATTAACTATGTCCACTTTGCTTTTTGCTCTCACAGCATTCTCAGAAAGGCTGAAGATGGTTCCAGTAAGCATCCGTCTTCACCCTATTAGCTTCTCTATTGACAGGCTATGCTTCAGTTACTCATTAGGAAGACACTGTCTGTCTCTTAAGCCCGTGGCAGCCTCAAGTTCACATGGTACTTTAAGTTGGTAGTGCATTTCAGAGATGAAAACACTTGACAATCTTGTGTTTAGACAGCGTCTCGGAAGTTCTGAAGAACTTTTCCCCATGATCTCTAACTGCGATTCCCTCTCTTCAACTCTCACGTCTTCGGGACACTCTAGAGGTCCAAGGATTTGAAGCAGATCCAGTAGATTTGGTCATTAGGGTTAGCATGCATGACTTACTACTTTTCATTAAAATCTGTGATCTCATTTAACTGACCCTTTGTGTAAGGTCGTCCCCAATGGTAGACCTGTCTTCTCAGTGGGACTGTTGTTCACATTTTGGAAACCGTATCTAGCTATCCACTGGGCAGTGATCTATTGCATGTCCCAAAACTTTTCCAAACAATAAAGACCATGAAATCATAGTCCAAGTTCTAGAGCCTCATAAATCCCAATTTTACGCCAGCTGTAATTATGGGATTATTGTTAATCTTTCATCCTGTGATAGAGGGTCATTTTTAAACCCCATTAAATGAGGTGTGACTACACCAATGCAAGCATTCGACAAGTTCTTTATGTGGGTTTAGTGTTTCCCATTAGAATGCAACACACTTTACAGCCTTTGTTTTATTGTGTTTTCTTTTGAGCTAAATATACAGTAGAGTCCTCCCATTCCTTTAGAAGCTTCAATTCTCCCAGTCCTTTGTCGTCGCAATATATTATTGTAACACGCCAACTAAGCTACTGTCGGTTCTCTGTTCGTCGGCCTGATGCCATTTTTTCTTTCAAAGCATGTACTATTAGAATTCCCCCAGTGTCTCTACTTTTCATTGGACGGTCCTGAATCAACTTGGATACTCCTGAATAGATAGAGAAAAGAGAATGGCTGAATTGCTTGTAGCGGCTGCTTTCAATTCTTGCTTTTAGCGCCCCATCACAAGTAGATGAGGGTGTAAAGAGGGGGAGGCAGGTGTACTGCAGTCCCCCCATCCGCATTTAACCAGCTAGCCATGATTCATTAGCTTTCCCCCCTGGGAACGTACTTGTGACGGGGGGTGAAATTTGCATCCCTAATTTCCTCATTCCCTCGCCCCGGCTGCAGCTGGGTCCTCTGGGCCCAGGCCGATTTGGAAAACAGGAAGTCTGATGGTCTTGGACCTTTCTGTCAACCTCACCCCTGTAGTGGGGAGGCTTTAATTACCATAAACGAGAGCTGTGCTTAACAACCGCGTGGAATCGATTAGATGCAGCGGAGGGATTGGAGGGGAGCCCCTCCCTTACACGGGCTGATTTCTTTTGTTTCAGGATGTAGTATGTTATACATCCCTGTTTTGGATCCAAGAGGAAGGGCTGGTGAGAAATGCTTAATAATTATTTAATGCTCTTCAGTCTGCACTGTAAGTCATATGACTAAAGATCAAAGGTAATTGCAGCCTGGTTGCATGACTGAACATGGACAAAGAGGATTTTTACAGAGCTTCATGTTCTCGTTCGGCACACACAGACAGTGTTAGAGAAAACCCATGTAACATAACTTTCGTAACACTGAGATTAGTGGCGTGTGAAATAAGGTAGAGTCCCATAAGTTGTTTATTTTGTAAGCGGTTTGTCTGTTGGAGACTATGTGGCTTTAGATAAATAAGTTTCTCTCTTTTTATTTTTTAATCCAGATTTTAAAGCCAATACAACGTTCCTTGCCTTCTCAGTGAAAACGCCTTTAATTAAGATATAAATAACAATTCCACTTATTATGCTATAATAAACACTGGAAAAAGCTACAAAACCCCCCGGTGTTTTTCTATTGCTAGTTTTGGTTGCCCTGCTGGCACATTCATCAGGATGAATGTAGAGAGGAATGGATTTAAATCATGCACAAATGAAATGAGCTGTCCTAGAGTGGTCGATCCGAGTGTGTCTAATATGATTTTAACTACTACTGCTCAGTGAATGAATGTGACTCTTGGGCATTTTGGATGGAGTGCCAATCTTCAAAGCACTGATTCAGCCAAGCTGAGTGCCCCAGCATGTGTGCCATCTAGTGTATGGTAGCAGATATGGTATCCAAGCCATAGTGGGAGTCTGAACTATCTTGAAAATTTACATTTGATCTGTGTTTTTCATTGCCATGAAAGACCTCAGTGATCATACATTTTTTGTTTGGTTATTTGGTTCCTGTTCTGGTGGTTGTATGTGGTTGTTAGTGTGTTTGGAGTAATTGCAGTTGCTGTGGTGTTTTGTTGGTTGCTGGGTTACTGCTACATGATTGTAATAGTGTTCTGGGTTGCCAGGCCAGTTGTGTTCAGGTGGTTGCTAGGGTGTCACTACGGTGTTCCAGTGGTTCCTAAGTGGCTGTTAGTATCTTTTTCAAGGTGGTTGCCAGGGTGTTGCTATTCAGATGCTGTGGTGTTATGGTGATTGTTGGGGTGTTGCTACATGGCTGCTAGTGTTTTAGGTGATTGCCGGTTTCTAGGGTGTTGCTAAGGTGTTCTGGTGGTTGCTGGAGGTTTTAGGCCAGGCCAATGGTGTTCAGGGTGCTAGGGTGGTTGCTAAGTGGCTGTTAGTATGTTCATGGTGGTTACCGGGATGTTGCTCTACAGTTACCGTGGTGATCTTGTTGTTGCTAGGCTGTTGCTTCATGGTTGTTAGACTATTCTGGGTGATTAGTGTTCAGGGTGGTTGCTAGGATGTCGCTAAGGTGTTCCAGTGGTTGCTAAGTGGCTGTTAGTATGTTCAGGGTAGTTGCCAAGGTGTTGCTATACAAATGTTGTGGTGTTCTGGTGATTGCTAGAGTGTTACTACATGGCTGTTAGACTGTTCTGTATGACTGCCAGGCCAGTGGTGTTCAGGGTCGTTGCTAGGGTGTCATTAAAGTGTTCCAGTGGTTGATAAGTGGCTGTTAGTATGTTCAGGGTGGTTGCCAGGGTGTTGCTATACAGATGTTGTGGTGTTCTGGTGATTGCTAGGGTGTTGCTACATGGCTGTTTGTGTTTTAGGTGATTGCCAGACCAATCTATGACATTCAGGGTGGTTTCTAGGGTGTTGCTAAGGTGTTTTGGTGGTTGCTAGGAGGTTGTTAGTGTGTTCTTGGTGCTTACCAGGACGTTGCTCTGCATGTACTGTGGTGATCTGATGGTTGTTACGGTGTTGCTACATGGTTGTTAGACTGTTCTTGTTGACTGCCAGGCAAGTGGTGCTCAGGGTGGTTGCTAGGACATTGCTAAGGTGTTCTGGTGGTAGCTAGGAGGTTTTTAGTGTGGTTACCAGGACGTTGCTCTGCAGTTACTGTGGTGATCTGGTTGTTGCTGTTGCTATATGGTTGTTAGACTATTCTGGGTGATTGCTGGGCCAGTGGTGTTCAAGGTGGTTGCTAGGCTGTCGCTAAGGTGTTCCAGTGGTTGCTAAGTGGCTGTTAATATGTTCAGGATGGTTGGCAGGATGTTGATGTGCAGTTGCTGTGGTGTTCTGGTGGTTGCTAGGGTTTTGCTACATGATTGTTAGACTGTTCTGATTGACTGCCAGGCAAATGGTGTTTAAGGTAGTTTCTGGGGTGTTACTAAGGTGTTCTGGTGGTTGCTAGGAGGATTTTAGTGTGGTTACCAGGATATTGCTCTGCAGTTACTGTGGTGATCTGGTGGTTTCTAGGGTGTTGCTACATAGTTGTTAGACTATGCTTGGTGATTGCCAGGCCAGCCTATGGTGTTCATGGTGGTTTTTAGGGTGGTTTTAGGTGCTCTGGTGGTTGCTAGGTGGTTGTTAGTGTGTTTTGAGTGATTGTCATGACATTACTGTGCAGTTGCTATGATGTTATAGTAGTTGCTGCAGTGGTGTTCTGGTGGTTTTTTAAAGTGATTCTTTTAATGTGTTCTCAGTGATTGCCATGCCAGTCTGTGATGTTCATGGTGGTTTATAGGTTATTGCTAAGGTGTTCCTGTGGGTGCTAAGTGGCTGTTAGTGTGTTCAAAGTGGTTACCTGGACATTGCTCAACAGTTACTGTGGTGAGATCTGGTTGCTGCTAGGCTGTTGCTACATGATTGTTAGAATATCCTGGGTATTTGCCAGGTTAGTCTATGGTTTTCATGGAGGTTTCTAGGATGTTGCTAAGGTGCTCTGGTGATTGCTAGTGTGTTTGGGGCAATTTCCATGACATTGCTGTGCAGTTTCTGTGATGTTTTGGTGGTTGCTAGGGTGTTGCTACATGGTTTTAGAGTGTCCTCAATAATTGCCAGGCCAGTCTATGGTGTTGCTAAGCTGATCTGGTTGTTAGTGTGTTTAAGTTGGTTACCAGAACATTGCTTTGGAGTTACTGTGGTGATCTAGTGGTTGCTAGGGTGTTGCTACACGGTTGTTAGACTGTTCTGGTTGCCTGATTTCTAGGGTGTCACTAAGGTGTTCTGGTGGTTGCTGGGAAGTTTTTAGTGTGGTTACCAGGATGTTGCTACATGGTTGTTAGACTGTAGAATATAAGGTGGTTTCTAGGGCAGCAACATACACACAGCAGCATCTATATAGTAACACCCTGGCAACCAGCTTAGACTGTTTTGAGTGATTGCTAGGCCAGAGTTGTGGTGTTCTGGGTAGTTGCTAGGGTCTTGAGGTCGTTATTAGGGTCTGACATTTGTGCTGGCAGTTGCTGAAGTTTGGTATTTAGGGTTAGGGCTTTGCTCAACCTCAAACACCACAGATGATTGAATGAATATTTATCTGCCACCCCTCCTACTTTCCACCAGAGATAACCTTTCAAATCTGAACAGCTTGACCACTTTGATCGGCACATGGCTGCAATGCTCCTGTGCGTTCAGCGACTCAATCATCTCAGTATTGAGCTAATTCCCAAGGCCACAGAAATCAATAGTTCTTATATGTCACACTTCTTAATGGTGAAATCAGTGTGATATGTTTTTGTGAGCGTGTTTCTGCAGCACTGAGCGGTGTTGTCTGACCGGCCGTGCTTAGACTACAACCGTCAGGGTGATGGACACCTCATAGGTTCATGACCTCTTTCTCACTGCATAGGTCATTCCAGCACTGGCCAGCTGGACTGACCCGCAGGGGTCCGTGGGTGTGGGGGTGGAAGCGTGATGATCTTCTCAGTCTCCTTTCGTTACACCAGAGCTCAACAGGACAATTCACATGTATCCGCCTGCCAACTGGAGCGATCCATGCACGGTTCCAGAGGAGACTCAATGGCTACAGTTACAAATTATGCTTTTGGGTACATAAAATGCTTCAAAATGCATGCTTACATGTGACAGATATGAAATCTGAATCCAGCGATGAATGAAACCAAATCCTCTGTGCATATTTTCAATGTAAAAAGTCCACTGAATCCAACATGTTCTCTGAAATCTGTCCATTTTCTGGTAATTACCCTCTCATGGCTTAATGCTGTGCGCTATTACAGAGAGTTAATGGCCCTTTCAGCCACAGACTGTTGTAGACACCATCACTGTCATCTTGTCAATGGGGGATTGTGGTCAGCCTGCTTTAATTTCAGCTCATCTTTGCTTTTATGACACAATAATTGCTGAAGTAATGGTAATGTATATAATGGGAATGGGAAAAAGTAAAATAATGTAATAAAATGTTTTCCAACAGGGTTTCAAGGTTGGTTAGGCAAACAGACAGCCCCGCCCTCAACTTGCAACATTGGTTGAGCCAGTGTTGCTGTCTTAAAGAGATAGTTTCACAAAAATGAAAATTCTGTCATTAATTACTCACCCTCATGTTGTCCCTAACCAGTAAGACCTTAGTTCATCTTGGGAACACAAAAACAGATATTTTTGATGAAATCCAAGAGCTTTCTGGGCCTAAATAGACAGCAACGCAACTGACACGTTCAAGGGTAAGTAATTAGGGTGACATGAGGGTGAGTAAATAATGACAGATTTTTCGTTTTTGAGTGAACTATTCCTTTAAGAGAAAGCATAGCATGACATAACTGTGACCAACGAAGAAAGCTGCAGTTATGTACAGTATAAGCCAAATTACTAGCTGTAAATCAAACCACCCTCATCACCAGTCTAACTTACAGAGCAGCCCATTTGAATCACTCTGGGAGACTCATTGTATTTCATGAGTCTAATTGTATGAGATTATGCCTGAATGAAGAGACACTCCACAGGGGGCCGCATGGGGGGTTCTCCATTTTCATCACAAAGCCATGGGCCACCTCCATGTGTTGTGCTGATCCACTACACACACCCTCACAAACACACACAATCATTTTTCTATGGTGAAGATTAAAGTGAATTAAGACTAGGACTTTGACTAATGCCAGTCTGGATGTCATTACAGAGGGTTTGGCATGGAGTCTTGCTGTGCTGACTGGTCAAGCTTTAGGATTAACACACCCCAGGGGAAACATACAAGATGGTGTGAGTGATCAGGTTTTGGGAGGGATGTGAGATGGCAGGGATAAGTACAGACTAATCCTAAAAAATAGACACTGGTTTCTGCCTTCAGACGGCACGGCCATTCTCGCACTATCGAATGCGTATTGTACATAAAGTAGTACCAATTAGTAATGCACAAACATTTTGTTTACTGAAACACTGAAAATGAAATCAAAGCTTTCATTTAGCCCGAAAACTAAATTGAGTGATGCTAACTGGGTAATTGATGCTATTCAGGGAGTCATTTTCACAGGTGATAAACTAGATAAACTGACAACAAACTACCTCTTGATATTGTAGATGACAGATTTATCCAGTTGCAACCAAAAACATGATTTTCACTCATCAAATTCCGTCGACGCTGATTTGTTAACCTGTTTTTACTTGACAACATTGTGTACAGAGACTTGATACAGGCAAAAACACATCATTGGAGAAGCACCAGCTGTTTTGGTCAGTAAATAAAGTCCACGTAAAGGCATTTCAGTGAATTGTTAGAAATGTATTCCTGATAACGCGTTACAAGTTTTTCACCATTTCTGTGTTCAGACCCCTCCTAAGGAAGCCTGTTTCTGCCACTGAATAAAAAACTTAAAAAAAAAAAAAGTAATTGCGACTTTTTATTATTTTACGTCTCGCAATTCTGACTTATTTTCTCAGAATTGCTTGATATAAATTCACAACTGCAAGACAGAAACTCAATCTGACTTTATAACTCGCAATTGCGAGTTTATATCTCACTGAGGAAAAAAGTCAAAATTGTTTTTGCGAATTGTTTTTATCTCGCAATATTGACTTTATTTCTCGCAGTTGTGAGTTTATATTAAGCAATTTTGAGAAAAAAGTCAGTAACAGAAACGGGTTCAAGTACGTAGCATAAAGGAATGGTCACGGATCAGTCATCTCGACATAAAACTGATTGTACAGACCAAGCCATAGTTTCAAGTCGTAGTGACTTGAAACTTGGAGGGATGGTAGTACTCACACCGCCTACAACGTGACCAAGGCACGCCCCAACAAAAGTACGAAAGCGCTCATAACTCTTAAACTGTCAGTCGCAGACTCAAGTGTCTTATGTCATTGAAATCCTTGGCTTACGCCGGACAAAATGTACCTCAGATTCGATCCTGAGCTTGGCAAAATTTTTAGGTATTTTGCAAATTTTGAAAAACCTACTTTTGCAAACTAGCCCTCGGAGCCAAACCAGTGCAGAAATTAGAAATCCTGTGCTGAACGTGTCCCCGGGAAATGGCACGTCTGGTCACCCTATTCTATGGTAAATTACCTGGATTTGCCAAAAATGCTTTTTTAATCATTAATTTACATGGGTACAGCCTTGCTAAATGATATGTAATGTCTTTTTCCACATATGCTTAAATGCCTTAAGCCCTGGTAATCGCAGCTTGCAGCTATATTTTTATTTTATTATTTATTTATGTATTTATTAATGTTGTGTAGAGAGACTTGAAACTGTCAAAACACATCATCACAGAAGCGCTAACTATTTTGGTCAGTAATAAATTCCCTCCGAAACCATTCTAGCAAAAACTGTTTAATAAATTAATCAGTCAATCAATCAGTCAATTAATTTACAGTTTTGGCTGAATATTTTCAGTTGCCAAACTTTTACAGTCTGAATGCACCATGTTGGATTTAACAAAGTTAGCAAACTTTTCAAAAAATCTTTTCAATTATTTTTACAAACTTTGTTGAAATTGCAGTGTTATTATTTGAGCATGCTATCACTTGCACACCTGTGGTATTATCAGTAACGAAATAATGAATGTGCTGTGCAGAATAATCCTCAAAGTGGACCAGACTTTATGACTGTAGCCAAATGTCTGGCTACACAAACCTATATATCTACATTACATTTATGCATTGAGTTGTATATTTATATATTGCATGCATATGCATTGGCAGCTCATTTTACTAGAAAGAACCAGAGAAGGTGAAGTTTTTGGAAAACGACTTAGTGCCTGGTTCTGAAAGAACAACAAGGTGCCGCTAGTAGGGAGGTACTAAGGAGAATCGTTTGTGTGTGTGTGTATTCATACTATTTCTATAGTATATATAGTATGGTAATTATCATTATGTGTGTAGTGTAAACCCAGAACAGATTGTACTGAAGATTTTATCCCACAGTACAATGTGCTTAATTAAATTACCAGTGTGACAAATGAACTGTGTAAATGATGCAATATTATTCTCTTTTTTTTCATTATCTGATTGGTTAAAAGCTAAAGCATTTTTAAAAAGACATTTTTATTTCCAAAGTTATGAGCAGACTTTCAAAGTTAAACAGTGAAGTCATATGACAAAAATTGAGTGTGCTAATGTATAAAATGTGTATCAAATTTTCATTCTGTCTCACATAATTGTAGCATAAATTGTAGGCAGTATCTGATAAGTAATACACTAGTATTCTATTCCATATGAGTCTCTGTATGATGCCAAACTGATGAACTGATAAACGGAGGGGAACCTCTTTATAAACTGCGCTATGTGGTTTTATGATCTGACACTAGTAGAGTTTTTTTCTTTTTAGGGTGGGAGGCTGATTAGACGAAATACAGCACTTTTACTGTCAGCACTTTTAAAACAGCCCTCAACATGTCAGAGTTAAGACGTATAATGCGTTTCCCCACAGTTTTACAGCTTGAATGTCAAATAAATCTGTATAAGCACATTTGCTTAAATAAAGAAAGCAATTAAACTGAAAGGAGACCTTTTATAAATACTAAAGTCCTGTTTAAGTGAGCTTGCTAGTACAGTAGCTCAAAGAGCTTTTGGCATCTTGGCAGGCTAGAAATGTAATGTTTAATTCATTCTAGTACTCCCTGAAAAGCTGCCCACTTGCTGAATCGTCATATTCCACTGCTTCATTGCTCTACGCTCTTACAGCGCGAGAGAAAGGCGTTTGTGTGTTGTTTCTGAAAACTGAAATACTGTATGTGTGTGAGTGTAGACATGGACCATGGCTTGATAACATGCATCTATATCATTAATGTTTTTGTTGGCTCTTTTCCGCAAAGCGTTAAATCTTAATGCACATGGGTGTGTTTGTGTATGTATGGCAACATCGCTGCTAAATGCCTGCATTAACCGGCCGCTCATCCTCTCCTCTCTGCTCTTTTCTGCAGATCCCGAATCCCAGAGGAAACGCACCGTTCAGAATGTCCTCGACCTCCGGCAGAACCTGGAAGATACCATGTCCAGCTTACGGGGGTCGCAGCTCAGCCACAGGTACAGGAGGTCACTAGTCCAGCTCTCATTTAAAAGGCCTTGAAGTCGGCCATGTATTGAGATTAAAATGTGGATTTATTCTGCAACATGCGTTTTATTTGTTTATTTGTGTGTTTAATTGTTTGCTTTTGGTTGGTTTTGTGCTTTTGTTGTTGCTTTTGCTTTGCTTTTTGTGTGGTTTTGTGCTTTTGTTTTATGCTTTTTGTTGTTTTGCTTTTTAATTGTTTGTATGTGTGTGTTTTTGTTGTTTTTTGTTTTGTTCGTTTTTTTTTACTTTTTGTTTGGTTTTGTGCTTTTGTTTTGTGTTATGTTTGTTTTGTTTTACTTTATGTTT
>JAHKKF010515023.1:0-11680 GCA_019740295.1 Labeo calbasu
TGAGGTGGATGGATTATCTCGGCAAAGGAGAAGTGCTCACTAACACAGATTTAGACAGATTTGTGAACAATATTTGAGAGAAACAGGCCTTTTGTGTATATAGAAAAAGTCTTAGATCTTTAAGTTCAGCTCATGAAAAGTACTACTACTACTAATACCAATAATATAAATAATAATTATTTTTATTATTAGTAGTAGCAGTAGTATTTACTAAAATATATACATTTGATAAATAAATAATTAGTAATGACATATTCGTATTCTAAAATAACAGATGAATATTTAATACTACTATGACTACTACTACTACTAAATTAATAATAAAATATTAATAAAAATACTAATACTAGTTATTATTTTACTACAATATACAAATTTGATCAAATAATTTATTTATAGTAATGACACTTTTGTATGGTTAAAAAAAAAAAAAAAGATTTATTACTACTACTGGTACTACTACTACAAATGTTATTTTACAGAACAACAATAACATCTTAATTTGCTTTAAAACATTAAATCAAAGCTTTTCATTTTTGAGGAAAACCACAAGGAAACTTTATGGTTTATTTTTTGTCGACAACAGATTAAAACTTCTTTGCTAAGATGGTTGGCATGTGTTGTGCTTTCAAACTGAATTTTGTTACAGAATTTAATGTGAACCAAATACATTCATGACTCTATTGTTCTTTTGAATCAGATCTTTTCAAAGAATCATTTGATGCAGCTCACAAACCAGTCTAAACAATTTAGTAAATCAAACATACCTACTAAGTCTCTCATAAAATTTCCAGTCCATTTTCAACGTAACTACAGGGAAAAAATAGCTAGCTAGTACATTATTTAAAATTTATTTTGTGTTGCACGGAAGCAAGTCAAACAGGTATGGAACGGCATGAGGTGAGTAAATGATGACAGAATGTTCATTTTTGGGTCTAACATCATGGAGTTCATTTGGTTTCTAAACATTAAAAAAAAAAAAAAAAAGGAGCCAGATCTGAAAAAGTCAGAAGAATGCTAAAACAATACTGAACGCTGTAAACAAATTCAGCAGTTATACTCAGTGTTATTATACTACAAAAAGAAAACTCGACATATTAAAAACTTTAGTTTATTAACTCTCCATTAAAAAAAAGATGATCCACCATAGCAATAAAACACTGTGGCATAAAATTTCTCAGCCACTTTTAAATTACACATCTGAAGGCAAGTAGGGACAGACCGAAATAAACAGCGAGTGTCATGGCGCTAACTGACAAAACCTATAAAATGAGCCCTCGGATTAAATTGAGCTGGACCGTGTGGTGGGCAGTTTCCTGTTATTGCGGTCTGGAGATGAAAGCAGCCATTGTCAAGACCTAAAACGCATCTCATCGTAACTCAGTGTTTCTCACAGATTCGGACGCTCGGTCTAGACTCGCTGTCACAAGGCTTGTTGTCCTTACATAGACTCACCCTATAGAAATGACGTCACGGTAAGTTAATCAACACCTCCTTTGCTCATCGGATGCACGTGAGGCATCAGAACATTCACTATTCATTGAGCGTTCATGAGTGCGGCCGCTTTGGAGCAAACGAGAGAGAACCGGATGTGACACATGGACTTAATGAGTAATCTGAAAGCGCATAATATCACCTTTATGGATCTGTTTTACTAAAAGCTTGCTTGTATAAAAACTTGAGAGTACATTAACATAAAAGTCCAACATGATCTAATAATGTATTATATTAAGGATTAGCCCTTTCAGATTTCTTTGACCAGAAGAGGTTTCCTCTTTAATAAAGTCATCCAAAATGTCATAATCATCTGACTGCTGAGAGACTGTTCATAAAAAAGAAGGGTTGCTATGAATGTGCTGAATTCTCCCATCTACCCTACGAACACATACAGGTGTTGATTAGCGTGAGATTCCCATTCTGTTCTACGACGGCGACGCACTGCCGAGCCACAGCTACAGTTCCCATTTTGCAACTGCTGCTGGTACTGGGACCGATGATGGAGCTCTCATGAGAAATGAGAGGTGCTGGGATTTCTAAAACATTAAGCAGAACACTGGCCTCATGTAAGTACTTTCGACGGCACGCTTCCCAAAAGCATTACCTCAGCTGGACATAAAAACGTTTATAACATAACGAGAGCCTTGGATCGTTCCTAAAGCCATTATGTGCTTATTCAACTTAAATGGCTTTTTCGGTTTGCTCTCACAGTCCAGAGACATAGGGACAGTTCATATATTTAATAAATTATATGAATGCATTTTAATTAGCAAAACCATTGTAATGAATGAAAAAAGATGAGAGAAAACAGCATATAAAACAATACTTTGATAATGAGATTTGATGATACATTTTTCAATTCACAAAATATATTGTGCAAACAAGTCTATAAAAACATTAACAACACATGGAATTTGAGTATCATCATTTTGTCTCTTCAGATGACTTTAACAAAACTGCTTGGTTCATAAGGGTTTTATAATCTTTATGAACTTTCCAAAGTGTGCAAGTTTTGGTCCCTTGGACTTTCAATGGATGGACAAAAATAATGAGATAATATTAAAATTGTATTAATTTCTGCACCAAAGATGAAAGAAAGACCTTGCATTTGAAGTAAATAGTGAAAGGGTAAAACAGTTGTTTAATAAGCAACTGTAAATTTGTTTTTACTGTGTTTATTCTTGATAACGTTACAATGTCTGGGTCCTTTACAAAAAAAAACAAAAACACTATGTGGTATTTATAGTCATTAATAAAAAGACCTGAAGACAACAGAATGTCATTTAAACATCTGTGCATTAAGTTAGTGTAGTTGAGCAGATTCATGCAATTGTCTGATTACAGTATTACCTGTCTTGCAGCTCCTTGTCAGTGAGCTGTAGTTCGTCTTTTAGAGTCTGGTAACGGTCCCACCTCAGTAGTCGAGTCCCGTCGTACAGAGCCAGCTCTCGGTCATGCAGCAACCTGAGATGGTAGACAGGCCAGATTAATCACCAAACAAATCAAACACTACAGCAAGAGAGCGATGATCAGCAATCTGCTCCAACGTGAAAAACACAAGCACGGAAATAGCACTGCTGGGTTTTTCACACCAACAGTGTTCTCAGGGGGAAAAAAAAAACTGTCAAAAAGACCAAAAATAAAAGGATTAAAAAAAAATATTGCAATACACGTTCATGAAAATAGGTACATAAAACACAGTGTACCAACCAGAGTTGATGCAACATGTTTCCAGTATCAACTAATTTGTCCACCTATTATTATTATTATTATTACTATTATTATTATTATAATTATACTTATTATTATTAATTTATTGCCATTATTTGAAGAAGTACTAGTAGTAATTTAGCAGTAGGTTACATTTTTATTGTGAAGATTTGAATGAGAACATAATTACTACTACTAATATTACTACTACTAGTACAACAACAATTACTACTAATTAATCATTAGTTTTATTTTTATTATTGTTATTTTATTATTATTATTATTATCATCATTAGTAGTAGTAGTAGTAGTAATAATTTATTATTATGAACATTTTAATTACAATTACTACTAAACGACTAATTATTATTATTGCTATTTTATTATTATTATTGTTGTTATTTTTGTTTATTATTATTATTATTATTATTATTATTATCTGCAGCAGCAGTAACAATAGTAGTAGTAGTAATAATTAATAATAATAACAACAACAACAACAACAACAACAACAAGAACACTAATTTATGAACATTTTAATCACCATTACTACCAAATTACTATTACTATTATTATTTTTATTATTATTACTATTACTACAACTATTTTTATTTAACTATATTATTTATTGCCATTATTATTAATGGTAGCAGTAGCAGTAATTTATTATTATGAACATTTAAATGACTACTGCTGCTACTACTACTACTACTACTAAATTGTTATTGTGAATATTTGAGTGAACATTATTATTATTATTATTATTATTATTATAAATAAAAAAATAAAATTCATTTGTTGTCATTATTATCAGTAGTAGTAGTAGTAGTAGTAGTAGTAATAATTTATTATGAACATTTAAATTACTACTACTACTACTACTACTAAATTATTATAACTATTCTTACTATTAGTTGTAGTAGTAGTAGTAGTGGATTTGAATGAACAATATTATTATTATTATTATTTTTCATAGTAGTAGTAGTAGTAGTAGTAGTAATAATAATAATAATAATAATAATAATAATAATAATAATAATATATTACTATGAATGTTTAAATTACTACCACTACTACTAATAATAATTCAAATGTTCATAAAAACAATACATTATTATTATTATAATTATTATAATAATTTATTATAAACATTTGATTTATTATTATAAGTAGTAGTAGTTAATTGTCATGAACATTTAAATTATTGTTACTACTACTACTACTACTACTACTACTACTACTAATAATAGTAATTTAAATGTTCACAATACCAATACATTATTATTATTATGACCATTTGATTTCTTATTATAAGTAGTAAAGTACTTAATTGACAAGAACATTTGAATTATTGTGGTTTTTACTACTACTATTACTACTACTACCAACTTATTTTTCTAAATATTTGAATTATTATTATTAGTAGTAGTAGCAGAAGTAATGAATGTTCAAATGATTAATATTTAATTAATTATTAATATTATAAGAATTATTATTAGTACAACTACTAGATTTTGACCATTCCGAATGACTGGTGATAAGCAGGCATCCCACTGGGTTAGGACTATTTTACTGTAAAGTCTCCACACTCAGGCTAAGCACGCAAGTGTAGAATGGATTGAGACTGACCTGGAAAGCACAGCCAGAGTGCCCAGGTTGACACGGTGGATGCCGTCCAGCAGCACCAGCTTGCCCTCCTGAGCAGCAGTGACCAGCGGGGAGGCCCTCCAGGCCGTGTCTCCATTAGGCAGGGTGTACCTCTGCTGGAGGAGGTCCCGCGCAGTCATGTCCTACCACACACACACACAAAGGCAACGCCTGTCACTTAGTGTATCCTGTAGTGCGCTGACACACAGGCAGGGGTGAAAGAAGGACAAAGGTGTGTGTGGACAGGATTTACCAGTGCTTTTGAAGTCAGTCATCCACACTGTATGAACACTCAAGGGTTTTATAGTGATTTGGAAATGTATGGGCTGTGACTGATTTTGCACAATAATAGTACAATACATCTATCAATACATCAACCATGACATGAGATTTAAGCAAAAAGCTGTCATAACCTCAAGCAACTTATTGGCGTGAAATAAAAATGTTCAGTTAATTATATTTTTGTACATAATATTTTCTGTTTTTGTTATTTCATATATAAAGCTCCATGTGTCAAAGTTTATCTTTTACTCTTGCTATAAAAAGCATTAAAACATGAAAATATGATCAGCTGAACTTTTCCACTATGACTGTCTGCCAGGCTGTTTAAGGAAAATTCGCATTAACTTTTAAGGCAAGGAAAACATCGAAAAGTTATCTGAAGGTGAATCTACATAGGGAGAACAAAACTATCATAACAAGAAGAAACTTAAGACACAAAACATTACTGCTTGTCAAAGCAAGTGCCAAGACTCTTTTTCTGGCTTGTGACGTAGTATTTTTTCCACAACTGAAAGCGCTGTATGTCATCAGGGACGAGCAGAGGCCCATACGAGTTCATAAAAGGGCTTCAGAGGGCTAACAAGATGAAGTGCGCTAGAAAATTCCTCTTTTCCCCATACACTATGACCTCTTGCTCTCACCGGGCAAAAATAACTTAAGCATGATGCACGGACAGCTTCCTTTTCCTGCTCTATTCTCACTGAGCCAAAGGAATTCCCGACATTCCAGTGCAAACGCACACACGCACACAGTGTTTTACTACCTGTGGCGCTAATGTTTACACTCTGCTTCAAGCGGCTCTTCACAGTCTGTTTGAGGTGCATCAAAACACGAGCATGCTGCGATCAGACCCAGATGCTGACGGGTCGCTCAGCTGGTGTGAAAAGCACCCGGCCGCTGGTCACGCAGTGAGAGCTCTTCACATCGGCTCCTCACTATATTTTTGTCAGAAGTCTCAGTGAGCATTTTTCACAAAATTTGAAAATTCACTTAAGATTTACTCACCCTTAAGCCATCCAAAAGGTAGATGAGTTTGTTTCTTCATGGAAACAGATTTGGGGAAATGAAGCATTACATCACTTGCTCACCAGTGGATCCTATGCAGTGAATGGGTGCCGTCAGAATGAGAGACCAAACAGCTGATAAAAACATCATAATAATCTACAAGTAATCCACATAAGCAGATTAAATCTATAGCTCTTAATTCTGCTTTCTCCAGTAAAAAATTAGTCTTGTCTGAATCAGGAGAGAAATATATAAAAAAACCAGACCAAAACAGTTTTAAACAGATATGTTGGTGGAGTTTGATGTGAGAGGACAACAGGGGATCAACTTTTTAACATTGGAGAACGTGTTAACATGCATTATTGACTGTAATTATTGTGATGTTTTGATCAGCTGTTTGGACTCTCATTCTGACGGCACCCATTCACTACAGAGGATCCACTAGTGAGCAAGTGATGAAATGCTACATTTCTCCAAATCTGTTCTAATGAAGAAACAAGTCCTCTACATATTGAATGGTTGAGTAAAATACTGGGTAAAATAGTCAAATAATTGGGTAAAATGTCATTTTTCATTTTTGCGTCACAGAATTGCACAAATAAATCCAGAGTAAATTTTTAAAAACGCATAATGCATTATAAAGGCATTCATAATGGAAGTTACAATGCATCATAAATAATTGTAAACAATGTTAAAAAGTTACAATGCATTATAATATTTGCAGTTTCCTTGCTACACATAAAATTGGCTGTTCATTATGTGTTTTAATGCATTGTACTTTCTAAAGGTGTAAAACTGAAGTATTACAATGTATTATAGCTGTGGGTACAATTATCATAATGCATTTAAAGGTGCATAAGACATAATTAATACATTAAGAATACTTTTATACTGCATTATACACAGACTTCAAGTCACAAATGTTCACTAAACTCATTGTAAAAGTGTTTATATGTTTTACTGTACAATTAAAACTGCCAAATGTATCTTTTTCAAGTAAAGTGAAGAAATAACTGAATACGCAGTGTTGGGAAAAGTTACTTTTAAAAGTAATGCATTACAATATTGAGTTGCTCCCTAAAAAAGTAACTAATTATGTTACTAAGTTACTTTTTATGGAAAGTAATGCATCACGTTACTTTTGTGTTACTTTTTCAATCTGGGCAGGGCTTGCTTGTTTGTTTTAAATATAAAAAGTTCTATTTTTGGCAAATGTAAAATCCCTTTCACACCAAAAGCCTCAGGCTTAGAGAAAAGTAAATTCATGTCTGTAGTGGACCGCAGAACAAATGTTAGATTATCTTGAGTAATTTTTGCTTATTAGTATGGATAAATTGGATCAAAGGTCAGCAGCGAAAAGTGTGGTTAATAAAATGGGATTAAATACATAAAGGACATTTGTATTATTTAACATGTAATTATTGCAGGTTTGCGTCATATTTCGATTTGCATTTCGCTGTTTTTATTCATTTTGAGGAATACTGAATCTGTTTTTTGTGAGTGAGATGAATTAATGCATGTTCACATTTATTCTAGAACTATCTTACTCCCGATTTCTCTCAGCATGGGGACAGGAGAGCTTTTAATCAATAAATGGGAGAGAAAAAAGTAACTGGCGTTACTTATAACTCTGATATTTACTTGTAAATTAAAAAGTAATGTGTTACTGTACTAGTTACTTGGAAAAAGCAATCTGATTATGTAACCTGCGTTACTTATAATGCATTACCCCCAACACTGTGAATAATTATTGTTAAAAAAGGACATTTACATAAGTCCCACATACGATTATTTAAGCAGTTCTGTTTACTTTCATTTTGAGCATCAGTAATGTACTTTAGGGTTCTACATTTTGTGTTATTTAACCAATCTTTATTGTATTATTTTAGTGTTATGCGTGTAAAGCCATGTGCCTATTTAACAGAATTTACACTGGAAGCACAGCTATGATGCCTTAAAAGGCTGTCTACGTAGTCAGCTCACTAGATTTCGTGTTCTGACAGCAGAATAGGGCCAATGCGGTTAATGATAACTGGGGGAGATCAAGGACAGTGCATGACTCTGATCCCAGAATAGAAACGACCCAAGAACACATGGCTATTTAAGGACTGAAGCTCAAAAATATTTTGTGTGGTCTTACAAGAATCACAAATATCAAAAACGCTAATGATTGCTGATGGAAACTCAGGGAGATCTGTAACCCCTGTGGTGCACGACCTCTGGCTCTGTGTGCTGATGCCCAGGACAACACTGAGCTTTCCCCCAAAAACCCAAACACTCTTCCAAAAACCTCCCTGTCCACAGCTGCACACAACTGAGCAAACACAAAACCGTGCTCATGTGATGTGAAGGTACATTCAGAGACCCAAACAGAAGAGAGCAAAATAAAGGGGTTAAAGGAAGACACAACTAGGAACATTTTGCATTTTACAGAAGAATATTTCAAGTTAAAGGGATAGTTCACCCAAAAATGAAAATTCTGACATTAATTACTCACCCTCTTGTCGTTCCAAACTCGTAAGACTTTCGTTCATCTTCAGAACACAAATAAATATATTTGTAATGAAATCTGAGAGCATTACAGTTGAACCACTGATGTTACATGGACTATTTTAACAATGTTCTTACTACCTTTCTGGGCCTTGAATGTGTCAGTTGCGTTGACGTCTATGGAGGGTCAGAAAGCTCTCGAATTTCATCAAAAAATATCTTGTGTTCTGAAGATGAACAAAGGTCTAATGGGTTTGGAACGATACGAGGGTGAGTATTTAATGACAGAATTTTCAATACAACTGCAAAACAGGTTATATGTAAACGCGCTAGATGGACAACTTAAAAAATGCATTTCTAGTCCACTTTTGATACCACTGCCCTGCGTCTTACAATTTAAAAATCGAAATGAAAAACCTTGCAAAGTTGGTATAGTTTCTAACCCAATCAAGAATTTTTAATTTTTTACGTAACTATAAATGTAACTATAAACAAAAAAAATTTGCAGAATTGATTGTGAAATTGTATGAATTAATTGTATGATTTAAGTCAAATGAAAATATGATGGAAAAAATAAAGATGATTATTAAAAAAAATATATATTTTTTTGAGTCATACAAAACAAAACATTTTTTGAAAGATATAAGCATTTCACATTTCGCCAAATTGGTGGTAAATTCGTATGAATTTGGATGATTTGAGTCATATGAAAACATCTGCTTTAAAAAAAAAAGTAAATAAAAAGATGATTGGTATAAGAAATGTAACTAATTTACATTTTAGTTGGTGAATTTGTATAAATGTGAACAATTTGTGTTTTTTGAAAACAGATAAAACTAGAATGAAACAAAATTATTTTACATTTTGGCGGTGAAGTTGTATGAATTTGAAAAATTTGAGTCATATGAAAACATCTGATTTTTAGAAAAGAAAAGACGAAAGGCAATTTTTAGAAGAAAATGTAGCTATTTTCCATTCTAGCAAATTGTTTGGTTAATTTGTATATATCTGTATGATTTGAGTCATATAAAAATGTCTAATTTTTAGAAAAGAAAAAGAAGAAAACTTAACTATTTTACATTCTAGCAAATTTGTATGATTTGAGTCACATAAAAATGTACAATTTTTTTGGAGAAAACTAAAACAAAAAAACAATTATTTTACATTTTGGTGCTGAAGTCGTATAAATTTGTATAATTTGAGTCATACGAAAACATTCGTTTAGAAAAGAAAAAGAAGAAAGAATTTTTAGAAGAAAACGTAACCAATTTACACTCTGGCAAACTGTTTGGTTAATTCATATAAATTTGTATAATTTGAGTCTTATGAAAATGTACAAAATAAAAGTAGAGAATACAGAATAAAAAGTGTAATTTTAGAAGGAAACATTTTTTTTTACATTTTGGTGGTGAATTTGTTTGAATTTGAATGATTTGATTTAAAAAAAAAAAAAAAGTATAATTTTTAGTGTAAGCACATCACACAAAAGCACATGAATGAGATCCACACAATTCGCCACCAATTCACCAAAATGCAAAATAATTATGAACTGCCATGAGCGTGTTGTCATTTCTACACGAGTCTGCATCCACACCACTAGGTGTCAGTACAATTCCAAGATGACTGCTATATCAGCTTGTGCACCATTAAAACATAAACAACTTCAAAAGAACTTTTCAGGTTCAATACAAGTTGAACTCACACAAACCACAGAAAATAACATGTAGAATAAACTAAGCTACATTTTTCGACAACAGCTGTAACAATCGTTTTCTTTTGAAATTGAAAGCATTTGTGGTGTAGAGCTTAACTTGTATCGATCCGTTCTTTAAAAAAATGTTACCAATTTGTCTTCTTGGGACTGATTAGTTTTTATTGTTTTCTTATGTTTTGACATTACCTGATAAAGCATAATTGGTTCAATGCTGTAGCCCAGCATTTCAGCAAATTCCCTTGCAATCACGGATTTGCCACAACCCTAAAAAAAAACAAGAAACAGCATTAGCCAAACCACAAGGCAGTATTACCAAACAAGCATATGATGTACATCGTTCATCTGATCTAATCTTACTTAAATAAGAACACAAGACATGACGCAAACACAGAAGACCCAGATGATCTTCCTGCATTACCTTAACAGGCAGTATGAAAAGTGAGCTATTGTTCGTGTTCGAAACACATCAACTTTCTAGTTCAAAGTGCATTTGCTCAATGAGGGTGGCCACAGGAAGTTGCCTGTGTACCTTGGCTCCGATCAGACAAATGTCTTTGATGAGGTGGGACTGCATCATCTCGGCCAGCAGGCGGTCGTGGGTGGGGGTGCCGATGAACGCGGGACTGCTGTTGGGTGGGCGAATCGGCCGCGTCCCTGAAGGAACCTGTTTAGAAACCACAGCATTTCCTTTAGAGGGAAGAAACAGCTCATCTAATAAGCATTTCTAAATAAAGCACAAAGCAAATTTACCACCATCGCTGTGTCCTGACCTGAAAGGTGATGTTCTGGTTGGCTATGTTGAGGGTGACTGCTGCCCGTCCTGCGTCGTCTCCATTCACAGGCTCAACGCTCAACACTGCATTCGGAGAAGGTTTCGTGCTCCCGTCAGTCAACTCAAACCTCTGAGAACAGAGCCTCTATTAGTAAAAATTATATACGTGATTTTGAGCTTGTCACAAGACAACCATCTCTAATTTAGGATGGGTTAAGTGGTGTTAAAGTCCTGAAATCTAGGGCTGTAGCTATCGATTGTTTTAGTAATCGAGTATTCTACCGATTATTCCACTGATTAATCGAGTAATCGATAAGAAGTCATTTTCTTTAGTAAAGAGCAATACTAAATAAACGAGAAAATAAGATAGGTCTCTTAAAATAAACAACTAATTTCCTTTTTAGAAAAATTTACATTTTTATTGCTGAAATTGCATACATTAATAACCATGAAAACGAAACCCATTTAATGCACTTATATGCCAAATTACATTCAAAATGCAAATACAAATATATAAAAAAAAAATAATTATATATATATATATATATATATATATATATAGG
>JAHKKF010515025.1:3469-24861 GCA_019740295.1 Labeo calbasu
TTTTCAGCATTTTTGTGTATTTGAACCCTTTACAGCAATGCCACCTAGATTGTATGATTTTGAGATCCATTTTTTCACACTGAGGACAACAAACGAAAGGTTCAAACGCTCACTAATGCTTCAGAAGGAAAAATTATGCATTAAGAGCCAGGGGTGTATACTTTTGAACAGAGTGAAGATGTGTACATTTGTCTTATTTTGCCTAAATATCATAGTTTTTACATTTAGTACTGACCTTCAGAAGGTACAGAAGATACTTACATGTTCCCCAGAAGACAAAATAAGTTCAAATTATACTGATCTTTAAATTCCAAAAGTTTTCATCCCCCGGATCTTAATGCATTGTTTTTCCTTCTGCAGCATCAGTGAGCGTTTGACCCTTCTGTAATAGTTGCATATGACTCCTTCAGTTGAACTCAGTGTGAATAGATGGATCTCAAAATCATACAGTCATTGTTGGAAAGGGTTCAAATGCACAAAAATGCTTATAAACCAAAGAATTTGTGGGACCTGAGTAATTGTTTTGAAGAACAGCAGGCAGTTTAACTGTTCAGAACAAACAAGGGACTCGTGAACAACTATCACTAAACAAACAAACAAACAAAAAAACCAGCTGTGGATCTTTCACAATATTAAGAATCAAGTGTGTGTAAACTTTTGAACGGGGTCATTTTTATAAATTCAGCTATCATTTTCTCTTGTGGACTATATGTAAACGTCTTCTATGTGAAATATGTAATTCAGGTCATTACTAAATAAAAAATAACATGCATTTTGTACGATCCCTCTTATTTTGGTAAAATAATTAACATTTTGCAGATTCTGCAAGGTGTATGTAAACCTTTGATGTAAAGTCATGTACTGAGATTAACACTCTTATAAACTTTGACTCCAGCACCAAGGAAACATCCTCCGGATCCCCCAGTTGAGCCAGTGGTGCGGAACAAGACAGATTCATCGATCACACTGTGCTGGTCTCCACCAGACAGCGAAAGGCCTGTACCCATCACCGGCTATATCGTGGAGCGCAGGAAGGTGGGAGCCCAAACCTGGGTTAAAGTCACTAGTACAACTGTGTCTAGCACTGAATATACTGTCAGTGAAATTCCAGAAGAGGCAAGCTATCAGTTCCGTATCTCAGCGGTCAATGATTTTGGCCAGAGTGCCTACTTGGAGGTTCCTGGAACGTTCTACCTTGGTAAGAAAGCTAATTTCCATATTTAAACTATATATATAAACTCTTTTAAATCAGTGTTTTTCAGTAAATACGCTGGAATTTATTTCATCAGAGCCCACAGCGTCAGTGAAGACAGGCCTGATGAACGGCAGTGCACATGTAGGTGAAGAAGCAACATTCACTGTGGATCTCTCAGCCGTATGTTCTGGCTCTTGGACCATAAATGACAGAATGATCCGCAGCGGATCTGAGTATCTGATCACACGCTCAAAGACCACACACACGCTGGTCATCAGGGAGGTGTCCATGGAACTAAATGGAGCACAGATCAAGTTTGTGGGTGGCGGATCTCAAAGTGTTGCCACACTTAGTGTGAAAGGTAAGCAAGAAAAAGTTTGTGAAAACTTGCTGTAAGCAAATTAACTTTCTAAGCGTTAATGATATTTTTCATTGATCTTCTCTAGCCGCACCTGCACGTTTCACCAACAAGTCTTCTCAGGTGGAAGTGTTTACTTTCAGCATGCACTCCTCTGCTCAGATGTACACAGAAGTGTCCGATTCAAGCGTCCAGGTGGCGATATGCACTTTTTTGTCAAAATAACAAAAGTTTAAATTGTCTTGTTCAACCAACTTAAAGATGCATTGCCCATTCAAAATAGACAAAGTCCAAATATCTAATAAATGTGTGTACATTCTTTTTGAAATACAACTACATGTACTGTCTGTGCTTCAGGTTGTTTGGATGAAGAATGGGAAAGAACTGAGGATGGGTAAAAAATATGAAGCCATAAGTGTGGACCGCAAACGTATACTGACAGTCCACAACGTTGACCGTGAGGACGTGGGCATCTATGAATGCGTGTGCGATGGTGATAAAATGTCTGTCCAACTTTCCCTTAAAGGTGAAACCTTCCTCCTTAGTTACTGACCTTCAGTTATCTTGTGTTATTTTATAGCCTCCATTTATATTTTAAACTTATACAGTTAAGGTAAAAATTGTACCTTGCAGAATAAATAAGAGGAATCATATGCATGTTATTTTTTATTTAATACTGACCTGAATAAGATATTTCACATAAAAGACATTTACATATAGTCCACAAGAGAAAATAGTAGTTGAATTTATAAAAATGACCGTTTAAACATTTACATACATTTGATTCTTAATACTGTTGATACCTCAATAATCCACAGCTTTTTTTTGTTTGTTTAGTGATAGTTGTTCATGAGTCCCTTGTTTGTCCTGAACAGTTCCAAAAATCCAAAAATTCTTTGGCTCCCATAAATTCGTAGTTTTTTTTAAGCATTTTTGTGTATTTTAACCCTTTCCAAAAGTGTCTGTATGATTTTGAGATCCATCTTTTCACACTGAGGACAACTGAGAAACTCATATGCAACTATTACAGAAGGTTCAAATGCTCAATGATGCTTCAGAAGGAAAAACAATGCATTAAGAGCCGGAGGGTGAAAACATTTTGAATTTGAATATCAGGGTAAATGTAACATGTAATCAGGGAAACATGTAAATATCTTCTGTAGCTTCTGAAGGGCGGTACTACATGAAAAAAATATGATATTTAGGCAAAATAAGAAAACTGTACACATCTTCATTCTGTTCAAAAGTTTTCACCCTTTAATGCATCGTTTTTCTTTCTGAAGCATCAGTGAAAGTTTGAACTTTCTGTAATAGTTGCATATGAGTCCCACAGTTGTCCTCAGTGTGAAAAGATGGATCTCAAAATCACACAGTCATTGTTGGAAAGGGTTCAAATACACAAAAATGCTGAAAAAACAAAGAATTTGTGGAACCTGAATGATTTTTCTGAAGAACAACGGGCAGTTTGACTGTTCAGGACAAATATTTGGCCAATTCTGCAAGATGTACGTAAACTTTTGACCTCAACTGTATTTACACTTAATTTACATTAAATTAAAGTGGAACTTTAAATTGTGTTTATAGTAAAAAAACGCATCCTGCCAAATAATAGGAGAGAAATTCACACTGGTGCATGCTGTTTGCAATTAAAATCAGTGCTGAGTAGTGAGTGCTTTATATCCCAGCACAAAAAGTACATCAGGTTCAGAGTGAATATATGGTGTAAGCAGTCAGTGTTGACAGCTAGAAGCAGCTGGGCTTTAGCTACTCAACAGGAAGTGTTGAAGGGTGTGTTTGTCAGGTAACAGATCTGCTTAGCACTCTTGCACTTTCAGGTATCACATTCAGTATACTTTGGGATGTGACGAGTGCTTTTGATGTGTACACAACATTAAAATTTAGGAGAAGAGAGTTTGGGTCGTCAGCATTTTTGACTGTCAAATTGTTATGTTTAATGTGTGTTTTGTAATATATTTGCTATTCCTAATCAAGTTGAAATCACAGAGAGATGTGGCATCTAATCTTCCATTTTCCACCTAACAGAAGAACCAGCTAAGTTTGTTAACAAGCCGAGGGCTCAGCCCCAGGAGAGTGATGCTCTGGTGGGCGACGTGGTGTTGAGATGTGAGGTTGCTACTCCTGGAACTGCTGTTGTGTGGAAGAAAGAACAGACAGAAATAATGGAGGACAAGAGGACAACTTTTATATCTCAGGGGACACAAAGGAAGCTGGTCATCAGGGGTGCCAAGCAGAGCGATGAAGGACACTACTCGTGTGAGACGGCAGAGGACAAAATGACATTCCTGGTCAAGATAAAAGGTAAGAGTATGCGCTAATTAGTCTGAAACTAAAAATTTAAATGAGCGGGATTAATCAGACATGCCACAATACCTAATTAATGTCATAACTTTATGGTTTTTTGAACAGTGAAGCTAAACGCTAAATGCTCCTACAGCTAATAAATGATTTAATAAGTGAAATTAAAAGTTATACCAGCCTTGTATAAGTTATATTAAAGTTTAGCATGTCATTTATCAGTGTCAGATCTTACTGAGGACAGTAATGGACCTTCGAACAGCTCTTTTTAGACAATTCTAGATCAGCTCTAGTCTCGTGAAACAATCATTAGAGTGTATTTTCCCAATTTTGGAGATGTTTGCAGAACTGCATCTGTTTTGATGTTTCACTAAAACAATGAATGTTCTTTTTAGAAACTCGTGCTGCTTTTTCCAACAAAGACTCCTATCAGAAGGAGGTAAAGGTTTCAACCTCCCAGAAGGCCACACTGAGCTGTGAAGTCTCTGATGCTAAAACTGAAGTGAAATGGTTCAAGGATGGCAAGCAGTTGATTTCCAGTAAGACCGTTCACGTGGAGTCAAAAGGCAAGAGCCGTCAGCTGGTGCTGGAGAATGTGGAAATGAAGGATGCTGGAGAATATACCTGTGAAGCTGGAAATGAAAAGCTGGTCTTTAAGATTCGGGTGGAAGGTAAGACAAAGATGCCAGAGTCTTGGCTTTTTTTAAGGTTCCATTGTCTCAATCAACCATGACCAAACCAATGTTTACATGTTTTCTGATACTGTATTCCTAAATCTTGATTCCTGCACCAGACATTCAAGCCGCCTTCTCCAACAAGGACTCCTACCAGAAGGAGGTCAAAGTAGCAGTTTCCCAGAAGGCCACACTGAACTGTGAGGTCTCTGACTCCAAGACGGAGGTGAAATGGTTCAAGGATGGTAAGCAGTTGAGCTCCAGTAAGACCATCCACATGGAGTCAAAGGGCAAGAGCCGTCAGCTAGTGCTGGAGAACGTGGAAAAAAGGGATGCTGGAGAATACACCTGTGAAGTTGGAAATGAAAAGCTGGTCTTTAAGATTCGGCTGGAAGGTAAGAACAGCATTCCAGTGACTTTACATAAAACTAAATGCAGTTTCTGAGACTATTTTCTTAAATCTAGACATTCAAGCCACCTTCTCCAACAAAGACTCTTATCAGAAGGAAGTAAAGGTTTCAGCCTCACAGAAAGCCACACTAAGCTGTGAAGTTTCTGATATCAAGACTGAGGTGAAATGGTTCAAGGATGGCAAGCAGTTGAGCTCCAGTAAGATTGTCCACATGGAGTCAAAGGGCAAGAGCCGGCAGCTGGTGCTGGATAATGTTGAGAAAAAGGATGCTGGAGAATATACCTGCGAAGCTGGAAATGAGAAACTTGCCTTTAAAATTCAAGTGACAGGTATGGAAACTTCCTTGTGTTTGTCTGTTGGGTTAAACGGAAGAGTGTGATTTATGCATTGCCTCTGGTCAAAAACGTTTTCCACAGGATTTTATTAATGTGTCTTCAAAACGTCTTTGCAGCATCTGTTATATATAATCTTAAGTGATATATTCACTCAGAGCATACTGTTTTTTGATACTGTCCATTGCCCAACCAGACATTCAAGCTGCCTTCACCAACAAGGACTCCTATCAGAAGGAAGTCAAAGTAACAGCTTCACAAAAAGCCACACTGAGCTGTGAAGTTTCTGACCTTAAGACCGAGGTGAAATGGTTCAAGGATGGCAAGCAATTGAGCTCCAGTAGGACCGTCCACATGGAGTCAAAAGGCAAGAGCCGTCAGCTAGTGCTAGAGAATGTGGAGAAGAAGGATGTTGGAGAGTACACCTGTGAGGTTGGAAATGAAAAACTTGCCTTTAAAATTCAGGTGACAGGTATGGGAACGTTCTTATGTTTGTCTTTTGGTTGTCTGTTTCTATTTTAGTATTTCTTCCTTATGAAGAAATCTAAATTACAATCAATCAGTTAAGCTTGAAAAAAGCTAATTTCACATGTAGCGAAAGTTTGTCTTTGGTGAAAGAGAGTATTGTGTAAGATACAATTAATTTATGTTTGTAGATTTAGTGATATATAGAAGTAATTTTAATATTAAAAAGCAATTTCTTGCTTATTTCAATGCTACTGAAAAAGTAATAGTCTGCAGTGAGATTTGGATTTGTTTGCTTTTTGGATTTTTGATCTCTTCTGGATTTCTCAACCATTAAGCCCTTGCAGTATTTGATGTCTATAACTAAAAGTGAAATATTTACTCCAAAAATACGGTTTTCTAATTCAACCAGATATTCAAGCTGCCTTCTCCAACAAAGACTCCTACCAGAAGGAAGTCAAAGTAGCTGCTTCTCAAAAAGCCACACTGAGCTGTGAAGTTTCTGACCTCAAGACTGAAGTGAAATGGTTCAAGGATGGCAAGCAGTTGAGCTCCAGTAAGACCGTCCACATGGAGTCAAAGGGAAAGATCCGTCAGCTGGTGCTGGACAATGTGGAGAAGAAGGATGCTGGAGAATACACCTGTGAGGTCGGAAACGAGAAAATTGGCTTTAAAATTCAAGTGACAGGTATGGGAACGTCCTTGTGTTTGTCTTTTGGCTCTGTTTCTATTTTAGTATTTTTTGTCCTTATGAATGAAATCAAAATTACAATCAATGAATGAATGCTACTGAAAAAGTAATAATCATTTTTTTTATCTTTTCTGGATTTCTCAGCCATTCAGGCCTTGCAGTATTTGATGTCTATAACTTAAAGTAAAATATTTACTTAAAGAATACTGTTTTCTAATATTGGATCCATATGCCTGCCCAACTAGATATTCAAGCCGCCTTCTCCAACAAGGATTCCTACCAGAAGGAAGTCAAAGTAGCTGCTTCCCAAAAAGCCACACTAAGCTGTGAGGTTTCCGACACCAAAACTGAGGTGAAATGGTTCAAGGATGGCAAGCAGTTGAGCTCCAGTAAGACTGTCCACATGGAGTCAAAGGGCAAGAGCCGCCAGCTGGTGCTGGAGAATGTGGAGAAGAAGGATGCTGGAGAATACATCTGTGAAGCTGGGAACGAAAAGCTGCCATTTAAGATTCAGGTGACAGGTATGGAAACCATTTTCGACTGTTCACCTTGACAGTCTTCTTTGCGTTATTTAAAAGCTGTCATGAAAATATTTCTTGTTTTGTCATATTCAATGTAACTGCAACCCTACCCTGCTGAAAAATCTGGCATTGCTGGTCACCAGCAAAAGGTATGTTTTGCATGCTGGTTTGCTGGTCCCCAGCATGGGTTGCTGGTTACTGGTTCCCAGCATAGGATGCTGGTTGCTGGTTTGCTGGATCCCAGCATGGGATGCTGGTTTGCTTGTCCCCAGCAGGGTAAGCAGATGTGCTGGTGGACCAGCATAAGGTATATTTTGCATGCTGGGACCAGCTTGGGATGCTGCAGCATTTTTTGTATTTTGGGTGCTGGTATGATCCCAGCAAGACCACAACAAAACTTGTGAGTTAAAGACCAAGACAATTTTCCAAATTAATTTGAAAACATTTTTTAATAAAGAAAAATTGGTTGCTGGTTGCATGTTTACACAGTAAAATCCCTAGTGTTAAACAAATACTGTTAATTTTCACATAGTCCTGATCTATAGAGAGTAAAAGTAACACTGAAGCAGTGCTGTAGTTATTGAAATAAAGCACTCTGCAAGTGATGACTGAGCATTAGTGATGATACCTATGATTAACAAGCAGAATCACTGAGAATAAGACAAACAGCACTAACAAAACACTGCTTGCATGCAGACAACTGGCCTACTGACACTTAACCCTGCAAGACCACGCTGGTGAACCAGCATCACCAGCTCCATTTTGCTTGAGAACATTATGGATATGCTGGTCCACCAGCTAGGCCAGAACTATACCAGCATAAACCAGCCTGGATCAGCATTATACCAGAACTAACCAGCATAGACCAGCACTATACCACCATAAACCAGCCTGGACCAGCGTTATACCAGAACTAACCAGCATAGACCAGCACTATACCAGCATGAACCAGCCTGGACCAGCATTATACTAACACTTACCAGCATAGATCAGCATTACATTAGCATAAACCAGCCTGGACCAGCACTATATCAGCATAAACCAGCCTGGACCAGCAATATACCAGCATAAACCAGCCTGGACCAGCATTATACCAACACTTACCAGCATAGATCAGCATTATATAAGCATAAACCAGCCTGGACCAGCACTATACCAACATAAACCAGCCTGGACCAGCAATATACCAGCATAAACCAGCCCGGACCAGCATTATACCAGCACAGATCAGCACTATATTAGTATGAACCAGCCTGGACCAGCGTTATTCCAGAACTAACCAGCATAAACCAGCCTGGACCAGCATTATACTAACACTTACCACCATAGATCAGCATTACATTAGCATAAACCAGCCTGGACCAGCACTATACCAGCATAAACCAGCCTGGACCAGAAATATACCAGCATAAACCAGCCTGGACCAGCATTTACCAACACTTACCAGCATAGATCAGCATTATATTAGCATAAACCAGCCTGGACCAGCACTATACCAGCATAAACCAGCCTGGACCAGCAATATACCAGCATAAACTAGCCTGGACCAGCACTAACCATCATAAACCAGCTTGGACCAGCTCGAAATCCATGCTGGTTTATGCTGGGTTTTTCAGCAGAATAGTGTTGACTTTCTCTTTTTGAATTAAGTAAACTCTCTTCTTATTAGACCTCAAAGCTGCCTTCACCAACAAAGACTCCTATCAGAAGGAAGTAAAGGTTTCAGCCTCCCAAAAAGCCACACTGAGCTGTGAAGTTTCCGACCTTAAGACTGAGGTGAAATGGTTCAAGGATGGCAAGCAGTTGAGCTCCAGTAAGACTGTCCACATGGAGTCAAAGGGCAAGATCCGTCAACTGGTGCTGGAGAATGTGGAGAAGAAGGATGCTGGAGAATATACCTGTGAAGTTGGGAATGAGAAACTTCTCTTCAAGCTTCAGATGGAAGGTAAGATTTTCTAGCACATTAGCAGACTTCCATGAATCAACATACTTGTCTTCTTTCAGAACATGGTTACATTAAGTGATTATTTCCTATTTTTTTCCTCAGATGTTTCTACTAAATTCCAGAAGACATCCGTGACAAAAGAAACCATGATGGTCGAGTCAACAGAAAAGGTTGTTTTAAAAACCGAGGTGATGTCAGAGAATTGTAGTGTTAAGTGGTTCAGGGATGGAGTAGAACTGAAAGACGGATCAAAGTATGAGATGAAACAGGAAGGTCGCTCACGTGTCCTCATCGTTAAGTCCTCTGAATCTAAAGATACTGGCACCTACTCTTGTCAGACGGCTGATGACAAGGTGGAGTTCAAAGTTCAGGTCAAAGGTAAAAGCTAATTTGCAATTTCAAAGTAAGAAAAAGTACCAATGGTTTAAGGTGTTGATAATTATATTTGCTCATTTTAACAGTTTAATGCCAGTTTTCATGTTTGTTTTTTTTTAATTCAATTAATGCTTACACATCTGTATTTTACAAAGTAAATTATGTTAGATATAATTGCACTTATTGAAATAATGAATCAAACTGATCGCAGACAAAATATGATTTAACCTTTCCCTCATCTATTCCCTGTAGATGCACCTTTAAAGTTTGTGGTGCCATTGCAGCCATTGTCTGCAGTACTAGAAAGCACCATGACACTTTCCTGCAGTCTCAACAAAGCAACAAGTAGTGTCCTTTGGAAGCATAATGGCAAAGAAATCAAACCAGGTGGCAGGTTCAGCATCCGCACTGATGGCACCAACTGCATCTTGACTGTATCCGCTGTGGCTCAGGAGGATGAAGGGGAATACAGCTGCGAATGCAAAGATGACAAGACCTCCACCAAAGTCACTACTAAAGGTGTGAACCATTAGAGTCTGAAAGTCATTGATGTTTTAAGTGATATTGGTTTTAAGTGACAATCTAATTTCCCACAGCCCCACGTCTGGTGAGGTTCACTACCAAGCTGAACAATGTTGTTGCAAATGAAGGCAAAGAGGCCATCTTTAAATGCTCTATCACACCAGCCGATGTGAGCGTCAGATGGCTGCGTAATGACGTTCCAATAACAGCAAGTCCCAAATTTAAGATCGCTCATGGAGGAAGCAGCCATTCCCTCACCATCACAGCTGTCACTCTGGAGGACGCAGGAGAGATCACTATCGATGCCGAGGGAAAACTGTGCAAAGCCACTCTTCAAGTACAACGTAAGGATAATGCGACATATTGTCAGGAAGCACACAGACTATGTGTTTC
The DNA here is from genome assembly GCA_019740295.1 of Labeo calbasu. Lineage (NCBI taxonomy): Eukaryota > Metazoa > Chordata > Actinopteri > Cypriniformes > Cyprinidae > Labeo > Labeo calbasu. Next base: position 13,669 of record JAHKKF010515025.1, read on the forward strand.
TCAATACAAATGTATTTGTATTTTACAGAGCTTCCAGTCACCTTCAAGAAGAAGCTTGCAGATATGACTGTGACTGAGCAGGACACAGTTCGTTTGGAAGTGGAGCTGAGTAAACCCTCAAAAGATGTGAAGTGGATGAAGAACGGTGTGGTACTGCAGCAAGGAGAAAATATGGTGATCCAGGTGGATGGTGCCAAGCAGGCTTTGGTCTTCAAGAGTGTGGCGTATGCCGACAGAGGACATTACTCATGTGAAACTCTAGATGACAAGACCCAGGCCAAACTGACAGTAGAGAGTATGGATTCTTTCTATTATGATATTTTACGACCAATGCAAATTATAAAATAAACACATTTTATTTATGGACTTCCATTGTTTTTTCCCAATCAGTTAAGAAGATTCAAATAGTAAAAGGCCTAAAAGAAATGAAAGTGCAAGAAAAGGAGACCATCACTATGGAGGTGGAACTCAGCAAGGCTGATGTAGAATATTCATGGAACAAAGATGGAAAGAAACTAAAGGCAGGACCCAACATCATCATTACAGCACAGGGCAACAAGCACTGCTTGACTATGTCCCAGCTGAAGATAAGTGATGGTGGAACTATTACTTTCCAAGCTGAGGATGTCCATACTTCTGGTAAACTAATTGTTACAGGTGAGTGTATAAACTGGGAGTCTTTAAAGGGATAGTTCACTCAAAAATGAAATTCTGTCTTTAATTACTTACCCTCATGTCGTTCCAAACTTGAAAGACCTTTGTTCATCTTTAGAACACAAATTTAGATATTTCGATAAAATCCTAGAGCTTTCTGACTCTGCATAGACAGCAATGCAACTGACACGTTCAAGGCCCTGAAAGGTAGTAAGGACATCGCTGAAATAGTCCATGTGATATCAGTGGTTCAATCATAATGTTATGAAGCTACAAAAAAATTTTTTTTGCGCAAAAAAAAAACACTGATGTCACATGGACTATTTTATTGATGGCATTACTACCTTTCTGGGTCTTGAACATGTCAGTTGTGTTACTGTCTGTGCAGGGTGTGCAGGGATTTCATCAAAATATCTTAATTTGTGTTCTGAAGATCAACGAAGATCTTACAGGTTTGGAACAACATGAGGGTTAGTAATTAATGACAGAATTTTCATTTTTGGGTAAACTATCTCTTTAAGTTTAAGCCTGAATAGCAAGATTCAGAAAGATGTGTATGTGTATTGTCAAGTTTAGTACTCTTGGAAGCTGCATAACCAACTTTTTTAAGTATATTCCACCAAACTAAATACATTTCCACAGTTTTTATTACATTTACACTTACTGAATGTTTAGTAAGGTTTATATAAATTAATGAGCACACATAACTACCAATGTTATAATTTATAACAATTGCAACCCTAATTATTGGTGTTGTGTGCACAGAGCCTGCTGCGAAGATCCTCAAACCTCTACGGGACATCGGTTCTCCTGAAAAGGAGAAAGTCACTTTTGAATGTGAGGTGTCAAGAGCGAATGCTGATGTCAAGTGGTTTAAGGTATTAGTATATGATTTAGAATTGTTAAAAATAAATTGTCTATTCACATATGAATTAAATACAAAATGATTTGAAAACAGGAAAAATGTAACTGTGTCATTATTTCTCCATCAGGATGATGAGGAACTAAAGCCAGGAAAGAAATTTGGCATCCATTCCCAGGCCAACAAGCGCACTCTCATTATCCAAAAGTGTGCATATGAAGACCAGGGCCTGTATATATGTAGAACATCCGATGACAATACTTCAGCCAAGCTCACTGTTCACGGTAAAGTTGAACAACTTCTGAGTGGGACGTGCTGAACTCAAGCATTGTTTAGTGTTACTTATATAAATGTTTGTATTTGAATTCTTGCAGCCAGAGATATTAAAATAGTGAAGCCGCTGCAAGATGTGGAGGTGACAGAGAAGGAGAGTGCAACGTTTGTCTGTGAGGTCTCTCACGATGAAGTCGAGGCTCTTTGGCACAAAGGAGATGCCAAACTCAAAGCCGGAGACAACGTAAAGATAAGGCAGGAGGGTAAGTTGAACAAAATGGACCTTTTAATTTTTATGTTTACAAAATGCAAAAATTATTAGCTCTCAAATTTAACATTTTATATCTTAGGAAGAACATACGTTCTACTCTTCAAATCTGTAAAGGCTGAGGATGCAGGTGAAATCAAGTTCACAGCTGAGAAGGCCTCTTCAGCCGCTAAACTAAAGGTTAAAGGTTGGTTGTCTTGTCTTTCATATCTGCATGCATTTTGCATTTAGTGTTAACACTAATGAACCACGACCTGGGCTATGTAGCATTTCTACGGTTGTCTAACAAATCTAGATCCCCTAAGCTCCTTTATAATTATTACAGAACTGCCTGTCAGATTTGTGAAGAAACTGAGAGACAAAATCGCCATGTACAAACACCGTGCATACTTAGAGTGTCAGGTGTCACGGGCCAACGCTAAAGTCACATGGTACAAGAACAAGTCAGAGATCAAACCCAGCAAGAAGCACGAGATCACCAGTGAGGACATCTACAGGAAGCTCACCATCGTCGATGTGGATTCTGATGATGAGGATACATACATGTGTGACGCCGTTGATGATAAGACTTCGTGTCAGCTACTAGTAGAGGGTAAACAAATTTAAAAAATAAAATACATTTTTAGAATGAAATCACAACAGAGTTCATAAAGCACGATCAACTACAAACTAATACACTTTTGAAAAGAGTACAAAATGCGATTGCATGTTGTTAATTATTTGATAACAGTTTGTGGATCAGTTTTTGATTGATCTGCAACAGACAAGAATGAGCTTTGTATGTGATTTCATATTTATCTCATTAATTTTCCAAATTGGGACAAATTTATGCTTGCTTACAATTTAATGTACTGTTATGTGAATTCACCTTCCATGCATTTTGTTTTATTTCCATGCAGTTTCATTAGTCGAAAGACTCTTTAAGTCGAAAGTGTTTTTAAAGAATTCTACTACACAAACATGTTTGATTTAGCCAATTTTTGACACAACACTATACTGTCTCATCACAACCTTCAGAGCAAGCTATCAGCATAGTACGGGAGCTGAGTTCTGTGGAGGTGACTGAGCCGTTTGCTGCCCACTTTGAGGTGGAAGTCAGCGTGGAGACAGTCAAGCCAGTGAAGTGGACGCTAAATGGCGAACAGCTGAAGGAGAGTGCAGATATCGAGATGGAGAAAGAGGGAACCATGCACCGCCTCACTTTTAAGAAGACCAAGGCCTCCATGTCAGGCCCGGTACAGTTCACCGCTGGAAAGAGCAAATCAACAGCCGAGCTCAAAGTGAAAGGTTAGAGACTTGGTTTGACCAAGATTTGCAAAACAGCCACTCCAAATTGTGCATCACTGTACATGTTGTGTTTGTTTTCAACGTCACTGTTCATATCATCCCACAGAGCGTCCCATTGAAGTCCTGGAGCCTCTCAAAGACATGTCAGCCAAGGAGAAGACTTCCACCACACTATCGTGCAAGTTCTCTGCCCCACCAAAAGAAGTATGGTGGTTTAAGGGTCAAACCACTTTGGAGGCTTCTAGCAAGTACAGCATGAAGCAAAAGGACGCCAATGTGCAGCTGGTCATACAAGCTTTGAGTGCAGAGGACTCTGGAGAGTATCGCTGTCAGGTCGGGGCCTGTGAGAGCAAAGCCGTTCTCAAAGTAGAAGGTAAAGTCACAAAGAAGGCATTCGAAGCATGTTGTTTCAAATTGCGTTCCCTTTATACATCCAACCCGTTAGGGTTAGAGCTGCTTGTGCTTTGACTACGCCAAACACTCATTATATAGGTAATGTTGGTAAAATAAATAATAAAATATTTTTCTGACATACATAGTGCGTAAAATCCAGATCACCAAACATCTCAAAGATGTGGAGGTGGATGAAGATGGCGATGCTTTGTTCACCTGCGAGGTTAACTATGCTGATGAAGAGGTCCAGTGGACACTCAATGACAAGCTGCTCTTCAACAATGAGGTCAATGCTATCACACATGTGGATAAGACCCATACGCTCACCCTCAAGAACCTTGCACCTGAAGATGGTGGAAAGGTGTCATTCAGCATCAGGGATGTAAAAGAAACAGTCTCCCTAAAGGTCAAAGGTGGGGTTGTATGACTATATCTAAATAAAGCATATTTACACCAGGTTGACCAGGTTTTGGCTTAATGCACTTTTTATTTATTGACATCCAGAGAAGAAAGCCATCTTCCTGAAGTTGCTGGATGATGTAGTTGCAGAGGAGAAGGGTACAGTTACACTTAAGTGTGAAGCCTCAAAGCCCAGAGTGGCCCCTGTGTGGCGCAAAGATGGTACAGTCCTGTCACCAGGCAAAAAGTATGAGCTCCTCCATGACGGTAAGACCTTGGGACTTACTATCCATGATGTCACGCAAGCTGACGCCGGGGAGTACAGCTGTGATCTTGGCACAGACCTCTCCAAATCCAAGGTCACTGTTAGAGGTATGACAACAAACTTATGTAGTACTGTTGTGTTACAATGACTGTAGTGTCATTTTGTTGTAGATATGGGTTCAGGCGTGTAGTGATCTCCATGTGAAACTGATCATACAGACCAAATTGTAAGTCGTAGAGACTTGAAATTTGGAGGGATGGTAGTGCTCACACCGCTGACAAAGTCAACAAGGCTCACCCCAGTTGGCCTGAAGGGGGGGGGGGGGTACAGCGATCAAAAGTATGAAATTGCTCATAACTCCTAAACCGTCGGTTGCAGACTCAAGTGTCTTACGTCATTGGAATTCTTGGCTCGTGGATTTAAAAAAAAAACTACTTACAAACTAGTCCTAGGTTTTTCACCTGATCAAAACCAAACCAGTGCAGGAAGATTCTCTGGAGAGTGAATTTCAATAATTAACAAAAAAAAAGTTGAACTTTAAACTCAAAACGTTCAGAAGAGATGGGGCCACTTAGTAAAATGCCTATAACTCCTGAATGGAATGAGATATCTTTACCAAACTTAGAACATGTACATAAAAGTTCAATCTGAGGTCACAGGAACAAAATTGCAGAACTTGGCCACTTGGTGGTGCTAAAAGATGGAAAAACTATAAAAATGGCTATAACTACACAACCGTTTGTCCTCGCTGTGCACGGCCTTGGTCCAAAGTGCCACCTATTAAACAAGGTTAACGAAGGCCGATTGGAACGAAACTTGGTGGGGCTGTTCGACTCACAGCCCCAAAGGTCTGTGAAAAATTTGAAAGAAATCTTCAACTGGGGGGGTCGATATCGCATTTTTCAAGGGCGTAAACGATTGTACATTAAATGTTTTTTCGCACATACACAAGATATTCATATCATATGATAGAAGTCCTCACTCTGGACAACTTTGCCTCTAGAATTACTGCTGTTAATCAAAATGTTTGTGAAATGATTGAGAAGATGTAAAAAAAAGCTACTTTTGCAAACTATTCCTAGGTTTTTCGCTCAATCTGGAAAAAAACTATACTGCAGTATAGTTCTCTAGACTCTCAATAATTATCTAAAAAAAATTTACCCTTTGGAAAGCTATAAAGGTGTCTTTTTGAAAAGGGGCCTGTCCAAATTTACCCCAAATCCTATAAAGCCTAAAGGAAAACTCAAAACTTAATGAAACCTGCTGATCAGACCACAGTTGGCACTATAACAGTCATAACTGTTAAAAAAAACACAATATATTTCTATGCTAATTTACCAAGATTTCCCAAAAATGCTTTTTTAAATCATTCATTTAGGTGGTTACAGGCTTGCTAAATAATGTCTTTTTTCATATGTGCTTAAATGCCTTAAAGCGCTTGAACCCCAGTAATCGCTGCTTGCAGCTATATTTTTATCTTTATGTTTTTATGAAAACAGATGAAGTTATTAATGTATTAATGTGTTTGCTGTTGACCCCAGATATCCACATTGGCATCACCAAGCGTCTTAAGTCGGTGGAGGCCAAAGCAGGTGAAAACTGTACATTCGAGTGTATCTTGTCCCGAGAAAGTTCAGAGAAGTGCACCTGGAGCCTAAAAGGCCAACCTGTCTCTGATGGAGGCCGTTTCCAGATAAGCAGACAAGGCCGCAAGTATGCCTTAACAATCAAAGCCGTCTCAGCTTCTGATTCCGGTGAGGTGGTCTTCGCTCTCAAGGATTTGAGCTCAAAGGCAACACTTACTGTTGAGGGTAAGCAGGGTATGCAATGAGTTGGAGTATAGGCGTTACACAAATATAGTTTTGATTAATCAAGTTCAAGTATCTTGTTTTTGGGACCTAGGTGAAGCTCCTAAGGTATCTAAGGAGCTTCAGGGTGTCAGTGCCAAAATTGGTGAAGATGCCACATTCTCCTGTGAGCTTTCTCAATCCGGACTGGACGTGAAGTGGTCAAAGGATGGCAAGTCAATCAGAAAAAGCCAGAAATATGAAATCAGTCAAGAGCAGACGCTCGTAAAGCTGACAATCCACAACGTCAGTGAAAAAGACTCTGGGGAATACAGCTGTGAGGTCACCGGTGGTCCAACCTCCAAGGCTAAACTGGAGATCAAAGGCAAGGGTTTGAAAATAATGGTTTTAGATTCTGTCATCCCTTCTTTAAATACACAACGGGGGTAATCTCACACCTCTAAAGAGGAGATATATTTACTTTAGTATTTCATCCCTTCTGTAGAACTGGCCAACAAATTCATTCGTGAGCTAAAGGATGCCACCGCAGAAGAGAAGAGTGCTGTCGCCTTTGAATGTGAGACAGCCCAACCTGTCTCTAAAGTTACCTGGCTGAAAGGAACAAAGGAGATCAAGGCTGGAGGAAGGTATGAGCTTACGCAAAAGGGAACGGTCCTCATCCTCAGAGTGAAGGATCTGGAGAAGAATGACAGCGAGGCATACACCTGTGACATTGGCTCAACGAAGAGTACAGCCAAACTGACAGTGAAAGGTAAGAAGCTGGCTTTCTCACTTAACACAAAAGTCAGAAATCTCTATTTTTTGCTGTTTATAGCAATGTATTATCTTAGCTAGAAAAGAATAACTTGAAGCCGGAGAATGTTATTATTGTTAGATGGATTCACTCTACTGTCTATGTTTAAAGAGTTGATGCACAGTGTTTTTTTGGTCTTAGTGGTATTTCTGGTAAGTACAGTTTATATTTGATTCAAAATATGTGTTGTACAGTATGTGTTGCATTTGACATTTCACTTTTGGGTTCCTGTGTGGTGACTGCTGTGTGAGCAGATGATTATCTCAGTTTAGAGAATTTGTACTTTTATATTATACTTTTACAATTATGTTGGTATTCTACATGTTATTTAGATTTCTAAGTCAGTTTGGTGAAAATGTGGTTAATTAGTCTTTATTTTCTATACATGCTGGAATTGTTGTTACCTGTTCTTAGTTCAGTAAGTGACATGATATAACATTTTGTTACTTTATTTGGGTCCACATGCATGATAATTTACCATCAGACTCCTTGTCTTAGATATCTGGAATATAATTTAGGTTTTATTGGTAGGTCAGTTAGTTTTTATAAAGAAGCTGTTGTGTGATTTCCAGGTGATATCTTTCAGCAGTCTGTCAGATTGTCAAATTTTAGAAATGGCACTTGTGCTTTTGTGTTTTGCCTTGGTTTGTGAGGTTCAGTCTTGTTTGGGCTTTGTATGTATTCTATATGTATTCATGTGTCCTGGTGCAATTTTAATTTGATTTATCCTAGCTTCCATCTCATCCCAGTGATCTTCCATCCTGTCTTTTGGATGCTAAAACTATAAAGAAATTATATAATGCTTGTTCATTCCCCAGTGGTACCTGCTAGGTTTAAGGAGAAGATGAAGAACCAGCAGGTTACTGAAGGTGGGAAAGTCGTACTTTCCTGTGAGCTCTCAAAACCTGGCTGCCAAGTGCAATGGAAGAAGGGAACCGAAAGTTTGAAACATGGGGGAAGATATCAGATAACCCAGAGGGACATCATGTGTGAGCTACAGATTTCAGAATTAGTGCCTGAGGACAGTGGAGAATATTCCTGTGAATATGGAAGCGAAAAAACAACAGCGAATGTTGTTGTCAGTGGTATGGATAAAAGCTTATTAGTTCACATGCATACTTACATTTTTTGCTTTTCAACTTATTCAACTTATTTTATTCCTTACTTTAGATTAGGTTAGATTTACACTAAAATGTCAATGCATATACTTTACTAATTTTTACTCATTTTTATGCACTTTTAATTTATGTCATCGCACAATTGCTCTCCAGCATTACCGACCGTCTTCAAACGTGAGCTACAAAGTCAAGAATGTGACGAAGGAGACAGCGTTACTCTTCACTGTGAACTCTCAAAGCCTGGAGTTCCTGTTGTTTGGAAGAAAGGAACACAGGTGATCAGTTCTGGGGAAAAGTACCTCATCAAGCAAGATGGGGCTACTGTTGAGTTGAAGATCGCTGACCTCAGAACTGAAGATGCTGGACAATACACTTGCTTGTGTGGGGACAAAAAGACTACAGCAAACATTAAGATCAAGGGTATGAAATTAATTCGGTCTTCTTCTCTTTAGCACTTTAGTGCTTTTTATATTTTTACCTTTACTGCTTAGCACCTTGAAGCAAACTTCTAGATTATTTGGCAATAATACAAATATCTGCAAATCCTGTCTTGTAAGACGTTCACTATTTTTGTGATTTTGTCAGTGTTCTGTCTTATCATGTCTCTTGTTTTCTTTGGGACGTTTTGAATGTTGTGCTTTTACATTTTATGCAAAGTGCATTATATTAACAATCTGCTGAAACCTCAATTGCTTCTTAGCATTGATCTTCAAACGGGAACTACAAAACCAGGAGTGTCAAGAGGCGGACAGTGTTACTCTTCAGTGTGAGCTCTCCAAACCAGGAGTTCCTGTCGTTTGGAGGAAAGGAACGCAAGTGATCCATTCTGGAGAGAAATACCACATCAAGCAAGTTGGTTCTGTTTTTGAGCTGAAGATCACTGACGTCAAACCTGAAGATGCTGGAGTCTATAGCTGTGATTGTGGGTTTAACAAGACCTCATCTACCATTACCATCAATGGTAGGGATGACAGCTTTTTTGAATTGTGATTATATGGTTTTACATTCAACACCGACCTCTGTTGTGCCTTGAAGTTATTGTTGATCCAGGTTTTTTCCTCTTTCGCCTAATGGCTTGAAAGACTTCTGTTCAGTCCAATTCTCGGATGTTGTCCTGAGTCATTTGTGTTAACATGGTTCCAACATCTTTTCACGGTTCCTCAGCATTACCAGTCATCTTCACACACGAGCTGCAAAACCTGGAGTGTGATGAAGGAGGCAGTGCTACTCTGTCCTGCGAGCTTTCCAAACCTGGTGTCCCTGTGCAGTGGAAAAAAGGAAGCCATGTTATCCAGTCTGGAGAAAAGTATGTCATCAGGCAGGTTGCCTCCAAGGTGGAGCTGAAGATCACAGATCTCAAACCTGAAGATGAAGGAGACTACACATGTGTATGTGGAGACAAGGCAACCACAGCCACTATGAAGATCAAGGGTATGAATCATCCGTATTCTTTCTGGGATTTTTTAACCTTTAAGTTAAAAAATGTTTGCTTGTTTGGTGTTGGTGAATGTTGTTCGGTGTTACACTCCTAAAAATAAAGGTGCTTCACGATGCCACTGAGGAACCTTTTTTGTCTAAATGGTTGCATAAAGAACCTTTAACATCTGAAGAACCTTTCTGTTTCACAAAAGGTTCTTCTTGGCAAAAGAAGGTTCTTCTTTGTGAAACCAAAAATGTTTTTTCTATGGCAACGCTGTGAAGAACCTTTTAAAGCACCTTTATTTTTAAGAGTGTAGATGTTTTGTTCCATTTGTTATGTTAAGTTTCCACTGATGTCCTACAGTAATGAACAATACGTCATTGTTCATTTCAAGTGTGTAGCACAAAATTACACTCTTGCAGATGACATTTCAAAGCAGAAAACCATAACTGAAGAAGTTTTTGATAGGAAACAGAATAATTCTGTAAACTTTGTGTTGTATCCTGCTGTGGCTCTGCCTGCTGTGCTGTAACGCCATAGTCTGACAGACATCTGTTTTGGTATTGCCTTAAACTTTTCTTCATCACTTTCAGTCTGTTTCTTTCATCTTGTAGCCTCTTCAGTTTAGTGTGGTTCATATGTGGAACAGATTTAAGGTTTCAGCTGTAGTCTGACTTGAGTCACAATTCACAGAAGAGTGACTTGACGCACATTATATTACTTGAGACAGAACTTGCATGTGTACCAAGCTTTGGACACGTCTTTTGAGACTTCATTATCTGTGATTCCATCTGCAAAAATTTTTTGTCACAGTTCTGAAGGCCCAGACACCCTCGTACCAAGCAGGACTTCAAAAGCAGACTACTGAGCAGGGAGCATCAGTCGATGGTACAGAGTGAATGTGCGGAATGTCCGTGCTTTGTTTTCTTCGTCAGCAGCTTGAATTCTTTTTGTTGGCCGTGCTATCTGTCAGTCAGGAATCAGTCAGGCTTCGGAGCTTCTGTTCAGTCAACATGCATGAATGCTTCTGCAAAACTTTTTTAAACAGGATGTCTGCTTCTCTATTTGCTACTATTGTCAAACATGGCTGACAACAGGTGTTGCTATTTGTGTTTTAAGATCTTTATGGTTTTGGCCAAGGGTTTGCAGTTTACATGAATGTGTCTTTTGTCACAGCTCTAAAGTTCCTTCGTTGTACCACCGTTGAATCAGACTCCCAGAAGCAGAAGAAAGAGAAACAGGCAGAGCTCAGTGGTATGAACATGATGTCTATTTCCTGTCTATCGTGCAGCACTTCTATGTGCTAATGGCAACGTGAATCCCACTCAAAATGTTCAGTAATACGTTCTTTGGAATGGAACAGCATGATGGCCACACATTCGCTTTTGCATTGACATGTTTTTGTGCACTCTTTGTTGTGTGTCTTTATTTTGTTGATAAGTATTAAAACTTCTTGCCCGTGCATCAAAAATCCTTTGAGCATTCTTTTTTTTAATTTTTTGACAATTTCCAGAACTACTGCTGCTACATTTATTACCAATCAAACTAAGCAAAATAGCTGTTCATCTTTTATGCTTTAAAAACTTTCTTTGCATGAGTAAAAGTTAGGTGCATACTAGAGCTGTAATCGGGCCTTAAAAGTTAGGCCCGACA
>JAHKKF010515027.1:0-39880 GCA_019740295.1 Labeo calbasu
GATAGATAGATAGATAGATAGATAGATAGATAGATAGATAGATAGATAGATAGATAGATAGATAGATAGATAGATAGATAGATAGACTGCTCACACACGCACACACACACACGCTTGACACTTTAACAGTGTCTCACAGCTATACAGGAAATGACATCAGAGTATCATTCCATCAGTCTGTCATCAGGTGGACACAATCAACTAGAACTGCAGCAAGACTGGGAGAATGGACACAAAAAGAGGTTAATGAAACATGTAGCCCTTCACGCAGATGCAAGATTACACTGTCATAAACAGATCAGTCAACTCTAATGTGACTCTCCTCACACCCGGTGTCGGCAGCTTATAATTGATGTGCGTTATTTGGCTCTAATGCAGATGGAACAATTCAGATGCATTAATTCAGCCAGTCCTCGCTGGCACCACCTCAGCTTCGAGCGTGCGATCGGTCCTCAATAGTCATCGAAACGGAGCTCATTTCTGCAAATATACTGGGTAAATAGAGTGAAATTTGGCCTCGGTCTCTATTAGGAGCCCGCAACATTAAGTCAGTAGATAAGCACTTGCTTATCATAAGCATGGCTAAGTCACTCTTTGTGTACTGATGTGAAGTTAATCTGATCTTAATTTAATTACACTATTAGTGGAAGGAGGCACATACATTCCTTATTTGTTATAAGAATGTTCTGACATTGAGCAGGTATGGGGCAGCCCGCATGTTAATTAATAATGAACATTCTGACAATATTCAGAGGCATGACAGCGTTAAGCCAGTCTGCTGCTGGTTCCTTTGCATATTAATAGATCCTTCATTATTATTTAATATGACAGCTGCTCCAAGGGCTATGATCAGACCCCATCTCTATTATTTGCTGTTTTGTGCGCAGTATGACAGTACCATGCGATTCTTTATTTGTCAAAGTCCCCTCCCCACGCCACCGTCTTGCGCCCGTCTGCCCGCTCGCTCTCTCTCAGGCTCAGCTGTTTATATATGGCTGAAGAGATCCTTGTGTCTGTGAGAAAACAGACATGGGTGTCTGAATCTAAAGGTGACTTTCAAAAGTCGAAACATTGCGATCTGCTTTTGGTGCTTTGCATACTAATGAATGCTAATTGAGGAAGGAGTGGGCTGCTCGTTGTGATGTTCAGACGTGCACGGCCACTACGAGTGGACTTGTTGCTGATGTGAAGAACGATTTGTGGATGGGCACTCTGGTGTAGATGTTACCGTCAAACACCCTTGTAGCCTACGATGGATGTTATTTGTGATCTAATGAACCAAACTATCTCTCTGGAACAATATTGAATGATAATGTAGAGGAGGATCCATAAACATGGATACAGTTGGCTATTGCATGCTTGTAGTTTGTAGCAGTGGCTCTCAACTGGTTTTACTTTATTATTTATTAATTGATTGATTTATGTTAATAAAATATTTCATAATGTCACAAACCTATACAAATGTATATTTAAAGGAATAGCTGAAAAAATTCTGTCATTAATTACTCACCCTCATGTCCTTCCACAACCGCAAGACCTTCATTTAATGTCAGATTAAGATATTTTTAATAAAATCTGAGAGCTTTCTGACCCTGCATAGACAGCAACGCAACTACATTCAATGTCCAGAAAGGTTGTAAGGACCAGAGCATTAAGTACTTGTAATTAGAGTCAGTTACATTTTAAAATACTTGTAATCAGACTACAGTTACTTTTTAATTGATTACATGGTTACATATTATTCACACAATATCAATAAATTATTCATCATTTACTGATTCTGTCTAATTTCTCTTTTTTATCTTTTAATTTTTTCTTTTTTAAAATAGTCTACCACTTATATACACTGAGAAAGTCCAGTTTTGTTGACGTTCACACATAGACTAGTCATTAGTCAGGTGGTGACACAACGTTTGACCAGTGGATTTACAAAAATCATTTCAGGTTTAAGAAGTGTTTTAACATTGCATCAGCTACTGATGAACACATTCATTTTAATCTGAATTATCACACAGTAGGTTATTTAACCATGTATTGTTATTTATTATTGAAAGGCTTTTGTCTTTCAAACTTATTAAAACACACAAATTCTTGTTATTTCTTATTTGCAGATATTTTTGTCATCTTTCACCTAATATATTTACTTTAAAGGGGTGGTCAATCAGCAATTCTGTAAAAGACAGTACTGTATCTCTCAAAGACCCCTTTAAGTACCCCTGAGATTTTAAAATAGTATCACATTTGCATATTCACGGCTCTCTGACCTTGGTTAATGGTCATATGGCTTGCAGGTAAACATCAAGTATTTCATCTTTTTTAGTAAATGTATTATTTTGATTGTTATTTTAAAATTATTTATTTAAATTTTACATTTTTATGATTTAATTACTCGTTAGCCTTTCATTAAAACCCCCTGCAGTTTCTTTACAAACCCCAGTTTGGGAAACTTTGATGTGATATAATGTTTGATGCACTTCATGTTGTTAATTACAATGAAAGGAATATATTTTATCACTCTTTGTATTTTTACATCATTATAGTACAAGATTATTCTATGATAATGTTAGAAACAGGTTTGGTCAAAAGTAATCTAAAAGTAGTCTGATTATATTACCTAAAATTTGTAATGGATTACGTTACTGACTACAATTTTTGTCATGTAATTTGGAATCAGTAACGGATTACAATTTGTAAGTAATCAATCCAGCTCTGGTAAGGACATTGTTAAAATAGTCCATGTGACGTCAGTGGCTCAACCCTAATTTTATGAAGCTGCGAGAGTACTTGGTACTCTCATAAACATGTGTCGAAGACACTTTAAAGGCGTTATTTTTGGTTTATTTATGCACAAAAATATTCACGTAGCTTCAAAAAATTACGGTTGAACCACTGATGCCACATGAACTATTTTAACGGTGTCTTTATCACCTTTCCGGTCCTTGAACGTGTCAGTTGTGTTGCTGCCTATGCAGGGTCAGAAAGCTCTTTAATGTCATCAAAAATTTCGTAATTCGTGTTCTTAGGTTTTATAGCTTGATACGTTAAGAGGTTGACTAAGTAACGACAAAATTTTCATTTTTGGATGAGTTATACCTTTAATCTAGCCTGGGTTGTATATACTGTTTGCTTTTGTGGTAGTATTGAAAAATGCAACATTATTTATTTTATTTTATGCATTTTTTAGTGTTTTTTTTTTTCAGTGCTACTCGAGTGCCCGAATTTTTCACGCAAGCAACCGGAAGGTGATTTTCTTTTTTCTTTTTTCTTTCCTCAGGTCTCTGCTCCGCATACATCTCATTTAGAAAACAGTTGACTCTCTTCCATTAGACGCAAATGAAGATTGACCTTCAGTGCGACTGGAGGCCATATTTATTATGAGTGGAGGGGGGGAAGTAGATCCCCTCCGCAGCTGTAGGGCATGAATATACAACAGCAAACGAGAGCGGCCACTCCGACACCATGTATACGATTCATCAATATGGTACTGATGTACTTTAAAATGCAAACAAGCCCAGAAAGCCGGTGGCATGCAATGTTGCCCACACCATCTGCCTATCTGCTGCTGGGGAGGCAAGGTGGCGTATTAATGCCACATGTTCGATATCTTTCTTTTTCCTTTTCTCTTCACGCTCAGGAAAAGAGACAGAGGCCAAATGGCCACAGTTGAGTCATGTCAGTGAATGTGACAGTTTAGTGATGATGAATTTACCAATTGGTTTCCCTCACGTGGGGGGAAAACAAGGGCTGTTGTCTTGTAAAAATTTTAAATACTGATTGCATTTCTTAAATACGTTTGCTAAAAAGCGATACGTATTATATCTCTCAATTTAGCAACAAATGTCAGATGTGTAATAATATAGAAATAACAAATACAATTGACTAATGTAATGTAATGTAATGTAATTTTTATAATATTTATTCAGTGGTTTATTTATCTGCCACAGTAACTTGGAGATCATTTTAGGGTGCTTTTCTTACATATTAATATGCAGTTAATTAATCTGCATATCATGTATTGATTTGGATTTATTTTGAATTGATTAACAGTATAAATATACAGAATTCAAAAACTATTTTTATGAAGTTGCTCAGCACTTATCCCAGAATCCACTTTTCCTTCTAATCTCATACATGAGACTATTGTACTGTAACCATTTTCAATACACTGTACGTATAAAATGAGAGCGAGATCACAGGATTCAGTGAATACGGCTGGAAAAAAGCTCAGCTTTGATTCATCCATTCACATCATTTCATTAATCTTCATTCATGAATTCAAGGTCTCTTTCAAGGATCCTCCTTTTACTTATTGTGAGTCTTTCAGGTGTTTTGTCATTGAAAAAGAGTAAATGACAGCGAGTCAGTTCTTTATCCAATCTCCCCGTCTCCACTGTCCTCCTTTTAAACAAATCAAACAATGGAGAAAAAAATTAGGATTGCCACTGAAGCCAAAAGACTTTGAATCGCAGCGTTCCTGTTCATTCAGAGGGAATGACAATGGATTTGAAGTCAGATGAGAGCGTTTACTGTGCGTATGTCTGAGACGTTTCACACATTTGTGTGCGTATGTGTGTGATTTGAGCGCGTCTTCGGTTTCCCACTGTTTCAGACTGTTTGTTTTCACTTTGTCGTACATCCCCACTCGTTTATTTACAAACAGAAACCATGGCAACATGTCAGTCCTGATATGTTCTCCTGACTCCATCTGTCACCATCAAAGCTCGACGGCGTCATCTTTGCATTTAGAGAGAAAAAGAGACGGAAATCAGAGAAGACGTACATGACAGTGAGGCTTCCAGCAGAAAACGTTGCATCAGTCCAATGGGGCCAGCTGTGTAATCAAAAACAGCAAAGCTACCGTCGGTGATGGGATGCAAATGATCCGCTCTAGTTAAAACGCGGTGCTAGACTGAGTTAGGCTAGTGATGGGAGAAAAGACCGTTTCAAATAGTTGGAGCGAGAAGCAGTTTTTACTACTCAAAGTAATGTGTGATTTCAAAAACATGAGATTAAAATTGTTCTTTTGCATGATTACATAAATAATATATTGATACTGGATACTACTGAATACTAAAGCAGCTGAATTTACTTATTTATTCATTTGTTTGTTTGTTTGTAACAAATCTGTTCATTCAAATTGTAACATTTAAAACAATCTGTTTTAGCTTTTATTTATTTATATATTTAGACAATAATACGACAATCAAAAAGTTTGGGTTCAGTATTTTTTTTAATTATTGTTTTGTTTTGTTTTCAGCAAGGATGCATTAAAAATATTAAAAATACAGTGAAAACAATAATTAATATGAAATATAACTTGTTTCCATGATGCCAAAACTGATTTTTTCAGCAACCATTACTTAATTCTTTTTTGTCACATGATCCCTCAGAAATTATCCTAATATGTTGATTTGGTGCTCAAGAAATTTTAATTTTTCTTTCTTTCTTTCTCTTTCTCTTTCTCTTTCTCTTTCTCTTTCTCTTTCTCTTTCTCTTTCTTTCTTTCTTTCATTATAAATGTATTTATTGTAAATTAAAAGCAGAAATTAAAGCATCCTAAGATAGATAGATAGATAGATAGATGGATGGATGCATGGATGGATGAATGGATGGATGGATGGATGGACGGATAGACAAATAAATAAATAAATAATTAAATAATAATTTCTATTTTTTTCCCCCACAAAATGTGGAATCTGTTACTCTTACATTACTGTTTCTTTTCCCCGATTGAATTACTAGAAAAAAATAAAATAAAAGCATTTCTCGCCCAAACCTTTACTTTAGGCCCATTTTAGTTAAACCTTTGTGATGCAGTGACACCATCTTTCTGTCTTCCTACTGTAGGCCTCACAGCCGCCGCTGCAGCAGCCGCAGCCGCCACCAACGCTGCCATCGCAGAGGCCATGAAGGTGAAAAAGATCAAACTGGAGGTGATGAGCAGCTACCACGGTAGCAACACCCAGCACGGGGCCGACTCTGAGAATGGAGACCTCAGCTCCAGTGTGGGTGAGTCACCATCCACCAGCATCATGACTCACACCGCATGTAGGCCTGGTATTAGCAAACATCTCGCGATCCATCACAAGTGGTCAATCAAGACACATCGCTGTTTACACCTGAGAGTAACATACCTCTCAAATGTGTCTTCTTTCACTACTTGTGATCAGATTTTGAGGGAAGGGTCTCTGACTTCATGACTAAATGTTGATAAAGTGAAAAATAAAAAAGCAAAGAATTTTTTTTTAGTATGTTAGTTTGTTCTGTTTAACCTTTTTAAAGGTTTATGTGATCTGTCACTGTATGTTGATACCAGACATACGGTATCAAAGATTTTCAGTAAGGCCTTGTGCATGTATATGTATGCACTTTCCAAATTTTCAACTAAAAGGTTGTTTTCTTTCAAAGCTTCAAAACCCTTGTTTTAAAAGCAAGTGGCACATGAGTAAGTGGGAATCATTGGGACAGATTAGCATACAAATATTATGTGTTGTATTATGTGCTGTAGGTTGTATGTTTTCTACTTTCTCCCAATATCCACCTTATTTTTCAATGCCGTCGTTTTCTGTGAATGTGCAAGACTTCCGGAACGCTAACAACATGCAGTAAATGGTAAAACTGTTTGAAATACAAACCAGTGTGATCATAATTAAGATAATACTTTAAAATAATATGATAAGGCACACCAGTTTGCAGTATTCAGCAGCAAAAAGAGCAGTTTTGTACAGCTAAAAATAGCTGGATGCGAATGACACCAGAACCAAACCAATTAAATTTACAAATGGCCGCACCCACTCTTACAGGAAAAATAAGGTGGATAGTTCAAGCATTTAATAAGCATTTTGGGCCCCATTTACACTTGTATTTAGTGCTTTTTACTCAGATGACCAGAAACTGACCAGTAGTACTCAAAGATTTTAACGCCAGTGTTAACAGGGTCTTAGACTTTACACTTAGGGACAGTTCACCCAAAGAAATGTTATTTCAAACCTATATTACTTTTTTCTTTTTTGAAGAATTTAACTCATTTTGTCCACTCACTTTGACATTCACAAATGACACTTTTGACATTTTTTTAAATATCTTAATCCGTAAAAGAAAGTCATGTTTTTGAAGGTTAATTCAGTTTTGGAACAACATTCTATCCCTTTAAGAATAGACTGATGTACTGTTATAAAACTAAACAAAATATTTCCTACTTTTTAACTATGCAGACCTCTTAAAACATGTTCTTTAACTCACATTAATGCAGTTTAACCTGTAAACGTCCAAATTTTAAAGGTTTTAAAGGTTAATTCAGTTCTGGAATTGAATGAATCCATATGGTCCGTATTTGAGTGAACTGTCCCTTTAAGAACGAACTGATCTGCTGATATAAAACTGAACATAATTCCTGCTGTTCAGCTATGGAGAATGCTTCAAATGTGTTCTTTAACTCACATAAATGCAGTTTAACCTGCAATCTTCCAAATCTATAATTCAGTTTTTGAACAACATTTTGGAGTGAGCTATCCCTTTAAGAACAAACTGATCTGCTGTTATAAAACTAAACACAATTCCTGCTGTTTACCTATGCAGAATTCTTAAAACATGTACTTTAACTCAGTGCAGTTTAACCTGCAAACTTCCAAATCTATAAGGAAAGCGAAAAGCTTTGGGTAATCTTCTTTTGAGCAGTCAGTTTGTTTGGTTGATTCCAAATTCATCATTAGCAGGTAATGCACTTTTAAAGTAGCTACACATCAAATGCATCCATGAGCACTTTATCCCAAAGCTAATAGCTATTAAGCGAGCCGCTAATTCAATTTGGTGAAGAAAATTGGTTTTGAATGTCCCCCGCTCCAATTAATCGTTTCTCAGATACATTGCGATTTTTTCTCTCTCTTTGCAACATTACTTAAAGCCATTTTTTGTGGAAATTACACTGTTATATTAAACCACAAATCCATTACAAATGATTCAGTTACCATAATCCCCGAGCTGAACTGTGCGCGTGTGATTTCCATTGTGAATATCCACCCCGCGTCGAGGATTTCCCAGCTGCATTTGACACTAGGAGTTTTGGCAAAACACGGCGCGCTCTAAGCAGATTTATCGAAAGGAAGCCGCGTGGAGCTGAGGTCATCCGACAGCGAACGGCGGCGGGGGGCCGCGAGGTCACCGAAATAAAGATAAATGCGAATCGGAACAGGCGAGGCTGCGGCAATGGGGCTAATAAGAAACTGTTTTTATCTTTTTACAATTTAAATTGTAACCTTGAGCACGCAGACTCCCCGAAGAATAATAATTCCAGGCCCAGCGGTGAGCGGAGGAGCCGAACTAGAGAGGCATTAGAAGCTCTGAGTGAAATATATGGCCGCGACGCCTCTCCGGCCCATCCACAATCAATTGGATTCTTTTACTTTAATATTTACTCGCAGCGATGAGATGCTAGTCTGCATGGTGATGAACAGTCTACCTCTGGCGTTTGAAGGTGACCTGTCACCGCGTATGGACAAATCTCTCGCTCGCAGAAATGTAGAAAATAAATCATTAAAGGCAGGCGGGCCTCTCATTCCGGGATTTAAATCACTCCCAGATTTATGATTTAAATTAATGCTTCGTTTGGTCAAAAGAACGGCGGCTGAGACAAATGATGTTTGGTACTGAAGCCATCCTAATATTGATTACTGGATGTCAGTGCAATCTCTTGTTTATATCAAGCACTCTCCTGTGACGGGGTGGCCAATAGGAGTCACCCGCATGATAAGAGGGCGAAATATAGCTGCTTCCATTCAGCCGGCCAGAGGGGAGAAACAAGCTCCTTTCAGCCTTTAATTGCAACATAAATTAGGTTTTTAAGTGAAATAGACAGTGTTTTCCATTCCCGTCTCCCAGCGAATTCCCTCACTGCTCCGGATCATTACGGCATTAAAACCGAAAGGTCATTTCGCCAGAGAACCCAGAGAGATATCGCATCTGGGTGTTTTAAAAGAGCGCCAGAGAAAACACACAACTGTGAAAATAAACTCTTAGCCGCGGTGCTCTGCTGACTTCTGCTTTTCCGAGCGCCCTGATTGGCTCTAATGGTTTTGGACTGCGAATTCCTATTATGTCCTGCTTTCTGCAGCTGGAGTCCAGAGTCTGAAATCATTGGACAGATATAGAGATGACTTTAGAACAGAGGAACTCAGCTTAACTCTCCAGACAGGAGTGGACAATGTCATGGGCAGGAAGTGAGCCGATGCTATATTAAAACAGCTGCTTATGTGCTATGAGGGTTTTATTTTGTAAGTTACATGCAAGTCTAATTATTTTTCCAAATGTCACTGACAGAGTGTTAACAGACACCAATAGCAATAATGATCATTGCCATAAATGTATTTATTTATTTATTTATTATACTGGTAATATTGTCTGTGTGGTGTTATCACCTATAATAATAATAATAATAATAATAATAATTATTAKTAKTAGTAGTAGTAGTAGTAGTAGTAGTAGTATCACCACTGTTAAGAATTACTATTTATTTATTTGTTTGTTTATTTGTTTGTTTGCTTGTTTGTTTGTTTATTTGTTTGTTTGTTTATTAGTGTTGTTATTATTATTATTATACTGGTGATGTTGTCTGCTTGGTGTTATCACCTATAATTATTATTATTATTATTATTATTATTATTATTATTATTGTAACCACTGTTAAGAATTACTGTTTATTTATTTATTTATTGTTGTTATTATTATTACTGGTGATTTTGTCTGTGTGGTGTTTTCACCTGTAATAATAATAATATTAATACTAAGAATAAGAACCACTGTTAAGAATTACTATTTATTTATTTTCAGCAGTATTACATTCTTGTAGTAAATAAAACTGAAGATTATTGGTAACACTTTACAATGTGTCATTTGTTAACATTAATGTATTAACCAACATGAACGAACAATGAACAATACATTTATTTTATTAATCTTTGTTAATGTTAGTTAATAAAAGTACAGTTGTGCGTTGTTTGTTCGTGTTAGTTCACAGTGTATTAACTGTGTTTTTAATAACGCATTAGTAAATGCTGAAATTAACATTAACTAAGGTTAATAAATGCTGTAGAAGTATTGTTTATTCTAAGTTCATATTAATGTAGTTAAATAATCAAAACTAATCAAACATATTGTAAAGTGTTACCAGATTATTAAGTACATTTTAGAAGAAAATACTATTTTATACTATGTAAGTGTAAGTGTAAGTGTATCTTTTTTTTAATCAGTGTAGAGTGTAGTGTCTTTTTTTTCCCCTCAAATATGAATCTTTTTGACCCCCATATATGCTGATATGCATTCACAGTATAGTCCAGAACAGATTTAGTCTGAAGTGTTGATAGCGAGTGTGTGAAGGACATTGTACCCTCCTCTGGACTTGTTGGTGTTGATGCAAATTGGATGGGCTAATGTTTCTTCTGCATTAAATATTCAACTCAATCACTCTCAGCGGCTTGAATCACTATTATTAATTACAAAAACAGAGAGAAAAACAGTCAGCCAGTTTAAGTTGGAGCCAAATAGCCAAACACCCAGAGCGAGAGAGGACGTGATTAAGCTTAGCGCTCCCTTCCCTTTTGATTCTTCCCCAGCTTTTTTTTTTTTTAAAGGAGGTGGGGGTTCCCTTCTCTTACAATGCGGATTGTTCCATTGACTCACAGGAAACGGCACAATTACAGATCACAAACCAAGCAAAACATGCGCCGGGAAGACAAACAAACAAAGATCCATTCCCTCGCATTGAATCGACCTGAACCAAAACCAACACCTGCCCTTTTCAGCAAGATGAATTGTTGGGGTATTTATTCATTTTTAAGTCTTTCTTTCCTTTCTTGTGACTCACGCTTTCGGGTTAAGAAATAGAAGGAGGTGAAAAGAATCTCTCTCTTGGTGGCCACTGGGTGCCATTTTGCATCTGATTCCTTGCCACGGCAACGTTAATGGACCTTAAATCCTCTCCGTAATTAGATGGGGGAATTGTGTGTATCACCAACCAGATGATGCTGCCATAATGAAATAAGCGACAAACTTTGAGGCACGTATGTGCGTGTTTGTGTGGGTTTCTGCGAGTTCAGACCTGGCCCAGACCTGGCGTTTAGCGTTTTGGGCACGTGGGGAGCGCGAGCCTGTCGCGTCAGGGCTGGTGACAGGTGTCTATGTTAGGGACAGAATTAAAAGTGAAGGGGGGGAGATGATGGGTGGGCCTCCCACCATCGATGAGGTCAGGCCGCTAATTCCGCCAGGCTTCTTCTGGCAGAGGAGGCCAGCACTCAAGAGATGGATCTGTGGAGAGACCGCAGCTGTAAGCGTGGAGGAGCTAATTGGTCCTTATCTTGCTGTCCCATTCATCTTCATTTTTTACCAATTACCGAGCATTATCTGTGTTCTCGGTTGGATATGGGAGTTAATCCTTTTTGGTTAAGCTGCTGGTGCAGCTTGCAAATTTCCATTGGTGGAGCGGGTGCAAGAGTCAGAGCGAAAAAACAAACTCGGGAAACTTCTCATCATTGTACACAGGAAGGAATCGATTGGAAATGACATCACGGGAGGGAAAGAAAAAAACAGCGGGGAGGTGGGGAATCAATTATTGGTGTTATAATTCAAGCTCTTGTTTGCAAACGTTGCAGTGCCATTGATTAAGTTGTTTTCATTGCGCTTGCCATTATTGACTTGTTAAAACCATATTTTCTTCTCATCGGTGGTTTCAGATGTGCAGCCAATCAACCGGTGGTGTTTCAAGTCTTGTAATAATTACTCGAAACGTATTAGTTTGTGGTTGAATTACCCTTTTTTCGATGCTTGAGATCCCTTCAGACGGGAGCGAACGGTCTCCGAAGTAGTCGAAATCTCTCCCATTATGCACTTAACCATATGGATAAGCTTGCAAACACATTAATAACTGTAAAACTCATGCCTCTTATTGTACTTGTTACACTGTCAAGAGCGATCTCGTCACAAATTCAATGCATCGCTGCGCCAAGCGCTCGACAGCGCTTTTAACTGACGCCGAGGAAGTCGGTATACGCTGCGATATCTGTCTGATGAGCGCTGTCACATTTCCTCAACACCTATCAAAAAACATAGACCCTAAACCCATTGTCTTTATAGCAGGCACATCCATCATGCATCGGGCCCGCGTCGCGTCTTTATAATCAGCCGGCTTGTACGTCGAGCCCTCATTTAGCATAAAGCGTTCGTGCTCAATGCCGGGCCTCTTAAAATAGCTCCCCATAGAGGACGGATTGAGTGAGCCATGCCTCCTGCTCTTTGATAGGGATCTGTTTGGTCACACACAGCACCAGCTGTCATCTCAGCCTCGACTGCTGTGATTTAATTAGTCTGTTTATGTCCTTTCTAATAATAAATCCCACACTGTGGAAGGACAAATCCAACAAGGGTTGCGCTTTGTTTTTCAATCTGGCCGCCTCGCACTGCTAAACGTGGCACGGCAACGGCAAACAGAAGAAAGTTTTCAGTTTAATCGTGTCTGTCTGTCTGACTTTCGCTTTTTTCCTCTTGAATGCCACATTGACTTTTTACATTTGATGATGGTGCAAAATGATGATGCTCTCCATTTCATTTCATTGCTGCCATGAAGAAACTACTGCGATGTTACTGAAAAAAAAAGGGTTAGTTCACCTAAAAATGAAAATTCATTCATTATTCATGCTCATGGTAATCCAAACCATTGATATTTTAGTGTCATTGAGATACTGTTGTAGTTTTTATTCATATTTTGAATAAATTCATTAAATCAAAGTGTTTATTATTATATAATAAATAATAATACATTTTTTATTGAAGAAACTATTGTGATATTAATGATAAATAATTATTAATCCCAGTTTGTCTTTTTTATTGGAAAAACTATTTTTAAGGGTTATTTCACTCAAAAATTAAAATTAATTCATCATTCATCCTCATGTCCATACCATTGATATTTTAGTATTTTAAAAAATTCATCAATTCAAGTTTTTGTTATTATGAAATAAATATAGAGTTAATCTGTAAAAACAGTTATAACTCTGTTTTTAAATATTTTCAAAAATCGTGTTTTTCATTGTGCATTCCAATTAATCTCAAATCGTTATTTTGATTAAGTAAAAATAACTATAAAAATACAGGCAACTAACACAATAAAACACAATAAAAACACAATGACATAATAAAGCATAATTTTTGAAAAAAAAAAAAAAAACTTGTTTTTGCAATAGACTCTTCAAATAATAATCTTTTTTATCATTGAAGAAACTGTTTGTGATATTAATGAGATCCCAGTTTTTCTTTTTATTGGAAGACCTACAAAATATTTTTCAAGGATTATTAAAAATGAAAATTAATTCATCATTTACCCTCATGTAGATCCAAACCAGTGCTATTTTTGTGTCATTGACATACTGTTATATTTTTTAGTAATATTTTGAATAAATTCAAAATATTTATGTTCTGTTTTCATTTAAATTTTAGTGAAAGTTTAGATTTTAGTAGGTTTTTTTGTATATGTCTATTCAAATTTTATTAATTTTTTAAAAATTTAATACATTAGTAGTAATTGTAGAATCAAGTTGAACTAAATAAAAATGATCAATTATATGTATTTTGTTATTTCAGTTAATGTTTAATTTATTTTAAGTAACAAAAATGTATTTTAATGAGTTAATTTTATTAAGTTAACGACTGACTTTATTCTGTCAAACATAAAAGATTATCATTTTTGAATAAAGTTTCTTCTGTTTTTATCTATATAAAGAGTCAGCTGGTTCCAAAACTTTTGACATTTGAGTGATGATGCAAATAAATGTCAGCAAATCATAACTCAAATGAAGGCTTTAATATGAATATACTTCAGAGGTTTTAACCAGTGAATCAAAGTGAACCATCTGAACTGATTCAGGGAAATTAATTCAGATCTAGTTAATAGACAGTATGTCTTCAGGAAGCTTACCTGGTTAAATAAAAGCGCAATAAAATCATCATCATATTCATGATGTTGCTTAAACTAAATCACCACAAATATAGTATGAAAATGTGATATATCGCCCAGAAGTCTGCTGAGTGAAAAACCAGCCTGAGGCTAAATGGTAAAAACTCCGTTGTTCACTTCCTAGCCACATCTGAGTGGCACCAGCAGAAATCAGGGCAATGATTCATTCCTTATTACTCACTGACTGAGTCCCACCATAGGCATTTATCAACACAGATAGCCAGTTTCTTCAAAACCGCCTCACCTGTGTCAGCTTACGCTGTTGAATGCTGTTTTGTCTCGTCTTAAACATCAGCAGGGCTCTTCACGAGAAGGCAGGAAGCATTAGTAATAGCTCTGAGACCGCAATGAGAACCAGGGCTGAGTTTAGAGAGACACGCGGCCTCTCCTGGGCATTCGTTTCTGAGTGCCTCTATTAGTGTGTTGTGCTCCTGGGAAGCAGGTGACAGATAAGTGGAGAGCGTCACACATTTTAATAGAATTTCAAAAAGATAACTCGATAATCACTTACTTTTTTAATGAAGTCGAATTGCTTGTTTTAATTCCGGTTGCATCGACAGTTAAGCATCAGCATAAATTTGAATATGCATGATTTTGGAAGAGGGGGGAGTCGGGTGTAAAAATGTGCAAAGCGCTGGTGTACACAAATGCCTACAACTGCAGAAACAGATTACAAAATGGGAATTGATTAAACATTATTTCTGTAATGATCCGTATCATGCTCTATCATCTCCGAAAAGCAGCACAGCTCCACGGTATACTGCGGAGAGCGTGGTACGCGTTCACGCAGCTTATTTGTGTGGCCGCAGACTAAATGAAATAAATAAGTAACCGGTTTACTTGTCGAGCCTCATCAACATTAAAGCCCGTTCTTCATTAATTGGATGAATTAATTTGGAGCCGTTTGATTCGGTTGTGAGACGTGGTGCGTTGCCCGTCCCTCTTTACTAATCTCTGTCAGGTTGCATTTATAAGTGGAATTGAGTGACCTTTGGAGGCAAAGATAGGGATGAAGAGATCTGCGCAATTTGAAAAGACAATGTCACATGGTGTAAATGCGATACATGTAATAAATGACATTCAACCTTTCACACACGATAAGCCTCTGCGGTCCATAATGTGAAAGATGCGTGCGCTTTGACTGCTTGGAATATTCCTCCGATAGGTCACCTCACTGCACTCAATTACGGGAGAGAAACAAACCGGCACGTGATGCGTAACCGCCGCGCCTTGTGATGACAGAGAGGATGTGGTGCAATCGGAATATTGCCATGATTATTGCAGTGATAATAACATTGCAGCAATTAGAACATGAGAAATGAAGGCGCGGCCATTATCACTCACGGGTATCAATCACGCCTGGAGCCCCATTAACCCAAACCAGACAAGCGATCCTGCTCTGGGTCAGGCTTCCTGCCAGAACAAATCATCCCGCCGCCTCAAGTTACAGAAAGTAGTCCGCATTTAGCCCGTGTAGTACATGGACGAAACACAGCGATCTGTGCAACTCAGCTGTTCTTTGTGGCCCAGAGGAAATTCTAAGCTCTTTTAAAGCTTAAGAGTTTGGTTATGTTTGGTTTATTTCAGATGTTTCTACTGAACGTTTTTAGAAGGAATGGAAATAGACGCTGAAGAGACAATATAAAGCTAGAAAAGTAATGTGGATATCAAATCAGATCATTTAAAGAGATGTGAACCATGTTTTTTATTTCAAAAACCTGAAAAAAAACTACCAGTCAAAAGTTTTTTTTATGTTTTTCATAGAATTCTTTTCTGCTCACCAAGCCTGTATTTATTTGATCCAAAATACAGCAAAAGCAGTCATATTGTGAAATATTTTTACTATTTAAATAACTACTTTCTACTTTGAATATATATTTTAGAACGTAATTTATTTCTGTTATCAAAGCAAAATGTTCAGCATCATTAATCCAGTCTTCAGTGTCACATGATCCTTCAGATCCTTCAGCTTATTAAATTATTATTATCAATATTTAAAACAGTACAGTACATTTTTTCAGGATTCTTTGATGAATAGAAAGATCCAAATATCAGCATTTATCTGAAATGAAAAGCTTTTGTAACATTATACACTATACCATTTAAAAGCTTGGAGTCAGTGTAATTTTTTTTTTCTTTTTTTTTCTTTTTTGGGAAAGAAATTCTAGAAATTAATACTTTTATTTAGCAAGGATGCTTTAAATTGATCAAAAGTGATGATAACGACATTTATAATGTTACAAAAGCTTTATATTTCAGATAAATGCTGATATTTGGATCTTTCTATTTATCAAAGAAACCAGAAAAATTCTATTTTTTCTACTGTTTTTAACATAATAATAATAATAATTGTTTTTTGAGCAACAAATCAGAATATTAACTGATTTCTGCAGGATCATGTGACTGGAGCAATGATGCAAAAATTTCAGTTTTAAAATCACAGAAAAAATTTCATTTCAAAATATATTCAAATAGAAAACAGTCATTTTAAATAGTAAAAATCTTTCAAAATTTTACTGTTTTTGCTGTTCTTTGGATCAAATAATTGCAGGCTTGGTGAGCAGAAGAGACTTCTTTAAAAAAAAAAAAAATCTTACTGTTCAAAAACTTTTGACTTGTAGTTAAGTTCTCTCTCTCCCTTTCTCTCTTTCAAAAAAGTATAGATATATAGTATGTTTTTTATTTATTTGTCTAAAATATAAACAGTTTTATGTTTATAAATAAAATAATAATTGTATTGAAGAAGCTATTGTGATAATAATCTCAGTTTTTTTTTAATTGGATGACCTGAAAAATGATTTTTTTTAAGGGTTAGTTTACTCAAAAATGAAAATTAATTCATCATTTACGCTCATGTAGATCCAATCCAGTGAATCTATTTTTATATTTTGTTTCATTCAAATTTTAGTTTTCATTTCTATACAATTTTTTTATTACTTTTTATTTTAGTTTTAGTTATTTCAGAACTTCAATAGTAGCTGTAGCATTAAGTTAAACTTACGTTTATTTTAAGTAACAAAAATTTGTTTTAAATTGCTTTAATTTTAGTTTCAGGTTTAGTTTTAGTTAACTATAACAACCCTGATCCAAACCTGTTAAACTGACTTTCTTTTGTCAAACACAAAAGATTCTAATTTTTGAAAAAATGTTTCATCTGTTTTTGTCCATATAATGAGTGTTGGTTCTAAAACAAAACAAAACCCCATTGATTTTTATTGTGTGCACGCACACATTTTTCTCAGAAGAAAAAAGAAGTCACACAGGTTTGAAACACATGAGGGTGAGTAAATAATGACATCATTTCCATTTTTGGCCGAACTCTCCCTTTAAGCACATTCAATAAGACCAAAGTGGTATGACAAACATAACAAATCTCCTTTCACAAGGAATTTCAGAATCACGCAAAGATGCAGCCTCTGCAACGTGATGCTAATTTTGTAATTAGAACAGATGATGCAAGAGGCTGTCTTATCCACTGGAAAGCCTTCCCATGGACCCCTGCACTTTGTGATTGATAACGCCATTCGATACATTTCATTTCAGAGTCCGAGTCAAATGACAACTGCCTGCCATTGACCGAAAGCAATCTTTTTAAACGGGACCCTTTGCTCAGTAGTGATGGAAATGATCCCCCCCCCACCTCCCTCTGCTCTGCCTGGGTGTCACGGTCCCTCAGGGAGGGGGGCGGGGGGGTATTGATTGGACTTGAATATATTGTACCCTCAGTGGAAACATCTGCTGGTAATGTCCGCTCCCTTCTGCTTTTCCTTAACCAGCAGTAGTTTATGGAGAATGATACGGGACACATTTAAGCCGAAACCAATTCAAATCAAAATGCGGTGCGCTTTCAGTAATGTCCAGAAGCCTGTGTCCGGGCATCTCATACCATGTTGGTAATTGCGTTAACCAGATCAAGTTACAGTGTATGTGAGACAAAACTGTGGCGCTCACAAGAAATCAAAAAATGAACCCATGGCTTTATGTTTCATTAGTGTTAATATACCAGTGTTTTATTTTATTTTGTTTTATTTTTTTAATTTAATTTAATTTTTTATTTTATTTTATTATTTTATTTTATTTTAATCTTATTTTATTTTATTTTATTTTATTTTTTTTCTAACACAAGCAAAATCTAGATGTCTGCATCTTAGAAACAGCCAGTAAATAAATAAAAAAAAAGTCTCTCTCGCTCCAAGAGTATAGAGTAAGAGTAATGGTCAATACACATAAAAAGTTTTTTTTTTTTTTAATAAAATAAAATAAAAATAATAAATTAAAAAAAAAATACGTCATATTGTTTTGTTTTCGTCATATACAACGTAACAAATAGTGATGCACTCCACCATATGCCAAGAACTGCTGCTGGGCCTTTATCCTCCTGGAGGAAGAATAATAAATAAATAAATAAATAATAAAACAATGCTGTCTGTCTCCTCCATAATCCCTACCACATGTTTGCTTTGATGGTTGTGGGGGGTTGCGGGTCTGCGTAATTATGCTACCTCATCAAACCAGGGATGTTTTGTTGCCATTATTTTTTATACTCACAAGTGTGTAATAGATGTTTTTCTTTACCCTCTGTTTCTGATTAAGCACTCTCACTTCAGAGTGAGCATAGTAAATGCCTATTTTACACAGGGATGCAGTTTCTCTGTTCTCGTGGCTTCAAATATCGCCTGCAACAAATACCCAAGCGTCTGGTGGTGTTTTCAGCGCTGCGTGATTGTCGGTGATAGTGTACAGGTCTGTTTCTCTTTTATTATCATTTTTTGGGGGGATATTAACAAATTCAAGATGTTATTTTTTTATGATTAGCATTAAGATTATAAACAGGAAGAAAAGACTTTAAAGTTTTTCTCAATGACACAGAAAG
Organism: Labeo calbasu; assembly: GCA_019740295.1. Taxonomy (NCBI): domain Eukaryota; kingdom Metazoa; phylum Chordata; class Actinopteri; order Cypriniformes; family Cyprinidae; genus Labeo; species Labeo calbasu. The sequence continues at coordinate 18,873 of JAHKKF010515027.1, forward strand.
ACCGTGGGTGGCTACTTCAAAGTGAAATACCTTCCTCTAACGGGCCTTAATGAGTTACAGCGTTTAACAGCCTTGACTAGCTATGCCATCTGGGAAAAAGAAAACAATCTATACCCTTACCAGAGAAGCAGTCTCGTGTCTGTTTACGAAGGACCTGTGCTTTTATTTCCAATAACACCTTCTCTACACAGATGGAGCGCTGCCTTTTTATGGTTGAAGGTTCTTTGTAATAGCAGGAGTGGCCTGTATTATGTTTGCAATTAAAATGTAGCGCGATTTGTTATTTCAAATGAGAAACCTGTGGCGAAAATTCTTGACAGGTGTTTAAAAATCGATTATTGTTTACGGCAACCGGCGAGACCTCCTTATAACGACGGGCATCGCAAAAAATAACAATCTGCCATTCTGAAACGCAGCATGAAAAACAGTTTAAATTGTTATCCCGATTCAACAGCTACTTCAAAAGGCACGAGATTTTGGCTCTCAAATCAAAGGGACGAGCAAAAGAACGTCTGTTTAGATAAGAGCATTTACAACATACTGCTCCGTCGCGTTGTGCTCGCAAACAAAGATGGATAGGCCAGAAACAAGTCATTTAATTAGCGCTGGAACCCCCGTCTCCGACTCCGGCAGCCAATTACACATTCCAACGGCATCTGCAGGTCCTATTTCACGGGAGGAAAGCAAATCTTCCCTGGCTCGGCTTCATACAGTACATCTTTCCTCTTCCATTTAAGAGAAGGTAAATAGCAGAGATGGACAGCTTCATTAGACAGCATCTGAGGAGCAGGCAGGGCGGATTGTCGCTTAAATAGTGGGCTTTTACTGGAGGGCTAACCGGCGACCTCAGATCAATTACAGCTGACATTATTGTTTGTCGTGAGCTCTTCCAGGACAGAGGAGTAGAGGCAGAACGGGCCCAGGCTCTGCTGAAAATGTAATTTTCCTCCTCTTTTGCTTTCATTCCACAAACAATAAATCACTCAGTTGAAGAGATAATAAAGTGCCAAGTAGGAGCTGGTTTAATTTTTGTCAAGGGAAAGCTTCCTCCCTCACAGGATAATGCAGGCTGCTAGCGCTCAGAAGGCCAGCTTTCACCAGACAATGGCTGCTTTAGTCTGGCTCTTTTTAAGGACTACTGGAATCAAAGTTCATCTGTCTGACAATAATATCTCATGTCCTAATTCATGCAAATTGCAGCAGTTTATCCCTCTTGTAAGCTGAATCAATTCAAAAAGAGTAGGGAATGACATGACACTCTTAAAAAAAAATACAAATTGTCCTTATTTAAAAATACTATCAAAAATTACATTTATACAGACAATGACATGAACATCACATTCTTGATCAAAACAGTTTTTATCCGTAGTTCAGGTGGTTTTGCTCACCAAGCCTGCACTGATTTGATTCAAAGTACAGCAAAAATAATAAAAGTTTGAAATATTTTACTATTTAAAATAACTATTTTCTGTGTGAATATATTTTAAAATGTAATTTATTCCTGTGATTTCAAAGATGAATTTTTGCATCATTACTCTAGTCACATGAAAATTATTCTAATATTCTGATTTGCTCCTCAAAAACATTTATTATTATTATGTTGAAAACAGCTGAGTAGAATTTTTTCGGGTTTCTTTAATAAATAGAAAGTTCAGAAGAACAGCATTTATCTGAAATAGAAATCTTTTGTAACAAAACAGAAAAACTGACTCCATGCTTTTAAATGAAAAAATGTGCTCAATCATTGTTTTAAACATTGAAAATAACAGTAAATGTTTACTCATTTCTGAATGATCATCTGACACTGAAGACTAGTGTAATGATGCTGAAAATGTAGCTTTGACCACATGAATAAATTAAATTTTAAAATATATTCAAATAGAAAGCAGTTATTTTAAACAGTAAAAATTTTTGCTGTACGTTGGATCAAATAAATGCTGTGTATATTTATATACATATATACAAACACACACACAAACAATACACTATATTTACATAATAGTAATATAGTAGTAACTACTGGGTAGTAACTGGATTACGTAATCAGATTCCAAAAATTAAGTAATTGTAAATAGAGAACATTACATTTAAAATGCTCATAATCAGATTACAGTTATTTTTTATGGATTACACGATTACGTATTATTCACACAATAGCAGTAAATTATCCATAATCTATTGATTCTTTCTAAGTTTTCTTTTTTTCTCTTTTACAATTTCCTTTCTAAAATATACTGTGTCATAACATTCAGCTTTGACTATATTCACAAACACAGATGGACAGAAAGAAAGAAATATTTCAAGAAATATATTTTCTTTCTCATTGCTTTTTTATGTCAATATGGTATGCTTATTGGTAAGTTTAAAACAAGTTTGACAAAAAAAAAAAAAAGTAGTCTAAAAGTAATCTAAAAAGTAGTTAGAATATGTTGCCTAAAATAAGTTTGCTTAATGGTTACACCGCTTGAAACTCATTGAAGAGCATTTACATTTTGAACTAGAATTTATAGAAATTTATATTTATCTAATTTCTAACGTAGCCTCAGTTTGAATTAAAACAAATAAATTACAAAAAGTATAAATTAGTTGCTCAGGTGTCTTATATTGTCATTGATTTTTTTTTTCGTCTTTTTGTGATTTAATCAATAATCTGCAACGCAACAGAAAAAGCTGTCTTTATGAAATAAAAATCTTTATTAATAAGGTAAATTCATTGCTTTAGTAAAGTGGCCTTGACAGTGTCCAAAGGGGTTTTGTTTTGAGACAAATTTGTTGAAAACTACAAAAGACGGAAAAAAACAGTTGATGAACAATGCGACTGTTTCATCAGACATCTGGATTCTAGACATCCACAGTTCATCGCCTTTCAGTCTGTCTGAAAAGCCTTGGTGGACCTCTTTTAGCTTGTATCATGTTTTCTTACGCTTTTCAATAGGCCATTATGGCTGAAACATCACTTAAGGATGGCGAAACATGAAAGGAGGTGGGACGGGGAGAGCGAGAGAGAGAGATTAGGCCCCTGAGAGCAGTCTGCTACTGTAAGCCCGCAGTCGTTCACACACGCAGAGAGTTCTGCTTTGTGGAAGTCGGTCAACACAACAGACATCATTCACCGGCGGGCTGATAAAGGACGCCCATTTAAATGACAAAAGCAAAGTCATATCAGACTTTAATACGTTTCTCCTCTCTCTTGTAAATGTTGATTTCCTGAAATCCAGTCAGATCTTCTTGAGCGAATCACAAAGGCGCGCCGGCACTCAATCCGGCTCTCGAAAGCTCTGAAAGGTAGATACGTGCATGAATGCCTCTCTCAATTTGTTTCGACGTGGCGCTGTAAGTATCCTGCAATCACACGCTGGTGCCGTGGCAGGTTTTAATTGAGTCCGGTCCTGCGAGCGGTAATTGATTCAGACTCGGCACTCGAGGAGAGACGCCTTTACAAGGTGCTGCTTGGCCTCTCGTTCTTTTAATCTCCGCCTCCTTTTTAATGTCGGGGAATGTGTTTTCCCTCTGTATCTGCTGGTCATCTTTCTTATGGAAATGTACAATGCTTCTCCGAGGAGCGGTGACACTGAAGGGTTTTTCTTTTTTAGTTTGATTTTTCTCTCTCACAGCCCTTGGCCACTGATGTTTCGCACAAAAACAACTCGCTGGATTATCCCTCTGCGTCTCCCGTTACCTTGAGCCAGGCGACAAAGGGGAAGTGTGGGACGGAGCAGGGGCCGCCCGCCCGCCCGCCCGCTCGATCGGATCCACCGCGAACACTCAAGTTGTCTTTCAAACGCTCGAGTGCTGCCTTTGACCGCCCGAGACCAAAATTTCTCTCGGTTACTTTTGATCCTTTAGTTCAAAGTCAGGAGTGGGAGTGAGTGGGTCTTTAGTTCAGGGACACACACCAGGCTGTGACCTTATTTGTGTGCATATGTCCTTTGAAAAAGCGGGACAGCTTCCTTTCTACCCATTTAATCACTGTCTAAGAATGTAGCACAGTTCGCCTTAGTTATATATATATATATGTGAGTTAAGCAGTGCGTTCACATGTTCTCTGGGTTTTCTCATTGAAATACGTTGTGTCTTAATGATTTCAATCCCATGTAGCTATCAAGGACTTGAAAATGACGTTATAAATGTGCTCTGTTCTACAAGTAATGGAGTTTCTGGCACAAATACTCGTAATTAGCTTGTAGGCATCTCATGATACACACTTAGTTTTAATTGGCTCGTTTTTGCTCATTTTAACTAATGCCTTTCATGTTTGCCTTATTTTTCCACAGATATTTTGAATGCATTTACTATTAATGGTGAAATATTTCCATAATTTTTCCTTTTCCCAACATAATAAAGATTAGCTTAAATTTCACAATTATTAGGTTATTATGACTGTAATCACCGTAATGCCATATATTATTAACAGCGATATGTATTATTAACAGCGAAAGTGAATATTTATGTTTCTAATGACCGTAATGGCTCCAAAATGCTGCAATTATTTATTTTTTTTATAGTCGTCGGTAGCTTTAGTATAATACTGTATCTAATGTGACGATTATTATTTAATGAATATTTACTCGGCGCTCGCACAATAGGTCACGTGTGAATAATTCATAGCGTTTCTCCTTTAAATCTTCCTCTCTTCTTCAGCACTCCGCTTTCTTTTCTGTCACACACAAGCGTCTTCCATTTGCACACAACTTAATGCCAGAAATGATTAATTAATCAGCTACTCTCCTCTCTCATCTTCAGGCTTGGAACTGCCGTTTATGATGATGCCCCACCCCCTGATCCCTGTCAGCCTGCCTCCCGCATCCGTCACCATGGCGATGAGTCAGATGAACCACCTCAGCACCATCGCCAATATGGCCGCCGCAGCACAGGGACAGAGTGCCCCATCCCGAATGGTGACATCAGTGATTAAGGTAACCCACGGCGCCGTTCTCTCATTCTGTCGTGCACATCTCTCATCAGCCATTGAGGGAAGGTGGAGGGGGCTGGGTGGTGCGTGATCCGTGCTTTCGTACGGCATTGCAGGGAGCAGACTGTCAGACAATAGCCTGGGAAAGAAAGCAAGGATGCAAAAGACGGGGTGGTGGGGGGAGGGGGGCGGTGTCTCACAAAAAAAAAGAAAAGAAAAGCACGGACGCTTGTGTGTNTGCGTGATCCGTGCTTTCGTACGGCATTGCAGGGAGCAGACTGTCAGACAATAGCCTGGGAAAGAAAGCAAGGATGCAAAAGACGGGGTGGTGGGGGGGAGGGGGGCGGTGTCTCACAAAAAAAAAGAAAAGAAAAGCACGGACGCTTGTGTGTCCGTGGAAGTGTGTTGCTGAAAAGAGTGTGTCATGTAATGGCCGCCCCGGCTGTGTTTGTTTTTCCTGTTGGCTGTGCAGGAACGGGTCCCCGACAGTCCCTCCCCTGCCCCCTCTCTGGAAGACGGCAGGAGGCCGGGGAGCCGTCCCTCATCCCAGCGCAGCAGCAGCGTCTCCAGCTCTCCCGCGCACACGGAGAGCTCCTCCGACAGAATGCGTATGTTCACCTCATAAATCTCTCTCCCACTCTCTTTGTCTCTCAATTTCTCTCCCTCGTCTCTTCCAGCGTCTCCGCACATCGGCGCACACGCGCTCAAGAGCTACTAAATACAGCACTAAAAAATGCCTCTTGTTAAGAGCGTAGCACATGTGCGTCCCTCCCCGCTTTCTGTTGTTTTCAACAGATGGCAAAGAGATATTAGCTATCTTTTTTTAATCTTTACGTTTCGATCTGGCTCATGTTGTGCAAAGACAGACCTCAGATGTTTTCATCATTAGCTGTGTCATAAAATGAAAACAATGTCCTTAATCACTTGAGAGAGCCTGTATGTATGTTTCTCGTCATCTCTGAAGTATGCTACCATGTTTTATGATGTTATTCTGGGAGCAGTGTCTTATGAGGAACTGTTTATTTTAATTCAAAGCTTATTTGAGGTCTGAACGTTAAAAATGATGTAAAATAAATAAGATGTTTAGGCTTATTTAAAGGAATAGTGAAAATGAAATGAAAATTCCGTCATTAATTACTCACCCTCATTTCATTCCAAACCCATAAGGCAAATTGACAAATCACAAATTGAGATATTTTTGATGAAATCCGAGAGCTTTCTGACCCCGCGTAGACAGCACGCAACTACATTCAGAGCTCAGAAAGGTAGTGAGGACATTGTTAAAATAGTCCATATGGCATCAGTTGTTTAGCCTTAATGTTATGAAGCTACGAGAATACTTTTTGTGCGCAAAGAAAACAGAAATAATGACTTTATTCAACAATTTCTTCAACGCACGTTCATGAGACTACCACGACATTCATGCATGCAGCTTCATAAAATTAAGGTTGAATCACTGTTGACTATTTTAATTATGTCTTTACTACCTTTCTGGGCCTTGAACGTGTTAGTTTTTTATCAAAAATATCTTAATTTGTGTTCCGAATATGAACGGAGATCTTACAGCTTTGGAACGACATGAGGGTAAGTAATTAAGGACAGAATTTTCATTTGAACTATCCCTTTAATAAGACTATGCTCAATTTCTAAGCCACGAGTCAAATTAAATTTGTGACACTGATAATGTGAACAGTTTTTACATTAAAGCTTCTCTTTGGATCATATCAAATTGTTATTCACGTAATCTTATTCTGTGAACTTATTTACATTATAAGATGTTTCTTTTGTAAACTGTGTACATTTTGGGCCTTTTTTCAAAAAAGAATGCAGATAGAATGCAGATAGAACCTTATAATTCTAAGGGACAAAATCATGAGAATTCAAATCAACATCAATTTTACACAAACTTGTAATGTTTATGCAGCTCTGATACAGTTGTCGTTGAAGCAAACCCCATTGTTTAATTAGTAAGAGAACTGTTTAGTTTTTTGCCTTTTTAATTATATTTTTACTCAAATTATTATTATGCTAATAATATCATTTGTATTTAAGAAATGTTCTTAATATTTTTACTAGTGGTCTCTGTTTTTTTTAAAGAGGCATTTATTTATAAACAGAGAGGTTTTTTTTCAAGTTCTGTCGCCTCATCTCAGATGTTATAGAGAATTGCACTGAGAATTGCACGCGCCAGGCAGAGTGGCAAATGTGATTTTGATTGACTGGCGCATTGATTTGGAGATGAGGTATACCACAAGTCACAAACAGTTGAAAGCCAAGGACGTATTCACCTTCTCTAGCCACTGGACGACGAGGGCTCTTTTCAACTAGAATCATTATTTATCACTCGAGGTGTTTTGCGTTGTCAATTGAGAGCGTGTGGAGATGGGAATAATGTGTCTCTGTGTTCTCTCAAAGCTGTGCATCAGAACGGACTGTCGATGAACCAGGCGTTACTAGGCCTGTCTCCCAGCATCCTACCCGGGCCTAAAGAGGGCGATCTGGCAACTCACGACATCGGCCACGAGGCCAAGAGAATGCACCTGGAGAAAGGTCAGAGTTCAGTACATTAAACCAACAAATAACACTATTGTTTGATTTTTATGGGAATGTTTGTGAAATACTTTTGAGTATGACACTGTTGTGCATAATGTCATGTTTTGGTTTCTGTGATACTGAAAACATTGATATTTTTGGAAATGACACTTGCTAATCTCTCCCAGGTACAGTCATATGGTAATGTTGTTTTTGGCCTTTTTTTAAATTGAGAAAAGGAATTAATACTTCAATCAATACAGGCAAGAATGCATTAAAATATCCACAAGTAACAAATAAATTATGTTCCACACTTCCACAAAAATATTAAGCAGCACATCTGTTTTCAACACTGATATTATTAAGAATTATTTATTGAGCACCAGCATATTAGAAGGATTTCTAAAGGATCATGTGACCCTAGAGACTGGAGTAATAATGCTGAAAATTCAGCTGTAATTACATTTAAAATATATTCAAATTAGAATTTTATTTTAAACTGTAATAATATTTCACTTATTACAGGACAATCTCACAAAGGTCTGAGCAGAAATAATTGAGTAAACACATATGGAGTGTCTATTTAACTGAACTGAAACTAAAATTTATCCAAACCAATCTATCAAAACCTCCAGCTTTTGAGTATAAAGTTGACAAAAAGCTTAACATTTGACAAATGTCTGTACTTTTGACTATTTACTTTGGCCTGGCAAAGAAAAAATGAAGTGTCCTTTCACACACTTTGCATTAAACACAAATTGAAGCAAATAATAGATTTGAGAATTCTCTCCAGGCGGAAGGCAAGGCTGGGGAAGTGTTGGAGAGGGTGATAATGACATTAAAACCACGGTGGAAATCACTGGGCTGCACGTCCCCTGCTGGATCTGCCCGGAGAGGAGGCGCTGTGTAGGTCTCTCCCGTAGACCGAGCAAGCCTGTGAATCAAAGTAATTAGCATGATTATATGAATTTACAGGTCAGACCTTAGGTGTGATGGGTGGGGGGGTGGAGATGAGGTGTTTNGTCTTAGGGGGATTTATGTGTGTAGTCGATGTGTTTTGTTCAGTCCCAATCTCACGTTTCTTGTAAATGGTTGTGTACTGCACGTCTGGATTGACGGCGCTGACATCTCGGCCTGCTTACGATAACATTATCACAACACGTGTGATTTGGCAGAACATTTTTTCCTGTTGTTGCCCCATAGAGATGTGAAGATGGATCCGTCTAATCCCCCAGCATGCCACGATTCCACCAGCCCCTTTAGATATCAATTGAGTTAGATTGGTCCTGATTCTCTCCGACCGAGTGAAAATCCACATTGTCTATTTGCATTGCCGCTGCATTATCATTCAGACGGTTGGCATGCTTAATATGTCACTCCTCTTGATTAGAATCCAAAGCTCTCTAACGTGTGCGGCAAAGGTCTCGGGCTGTGGAAAACATTTTTATAAAATAATCCATTAATGCAGAGGAGTGCAACTAAATTAGTTACCAATTTGCTGAGCATGAATTAATGAACAGAGCTTCTCCTGGCTCCCAGAGTTGTAATTTTCATAATAACCTCAGACCTTTATTTGGCAGGTTGTTTAGTTTTTTCGTTTGAAGGTTTTCATTAGTCTAATGAGGACTGTGCAAGGGCGAGCAGTCAGCACAATTTACATGAGGAAGCTATCATAATAAATGAGGCAATTTGAATAACACGCACAGGTTTATGCCGCGAGATGAGAGAGATCGTAGCGCCGGATCTGGAGGTAACCAATACATTAGACCAACTAATAACCAAAGTAATCCCAATAAAAGCCTTAAGTGAAGGGAATAAAATTAATGATAGATATATTGAACTGTAATGATATGATACATGATGCATTAGATTAATAAAATAAATGTGCCCCATTGTTAAAGAGGAGGGGCCCGTCTGGCTTGGCCTGCTTTTGTTTATGGCAGCCTTTTTAATTAGGGTTGTTCATTGGATCAGTTTGTTTAGACAAATGAGATTACATTCCAATGGTTTAATGATATTTCTCCACTTGTTTGATCTTTATGGTCGTGGCAGAGCATTAAATTAATGCCACGCCGTGCACTTTCGCTTCAGTGCGAAATATTAAGTTTGAAGTGTCGACGTCACCTGTATCCAAGCAGGCTAACTGTAGCAGATGCGTCACAGTCTTTGTGCATTTAGGTAATCGCTTCACAATCACAGGTGTGATATTTCTTCAATACCACAGTTCAGTAAACGGAATATTAATATTAAATAGCTTGTATTTTAGACACAATATTGTCTTACAATAGTTCCAGAAAGTACTGGTGTTTAAGTACATGATTAAATGACTCATTTAACAAAAGGTTAATATTAAGTGGCTTCCATTTCAGACACATTATTGCTATAAATGATGCAATGTTGAGCAAATGATTCAATGACTCACTTACTTGTTTTGTTTGTTCCTATAAATGATGCAATATCGAGTAAATGATTCAATGACTCATTCACTTCTTTTGTTAATAAATGATTGTGTTTTTGAACGAATCAATATAGTGAATGATTCAGTAACGCACTCAAAAGCCCTTTTTGGACAGTAGTTGTTTATTTTGCTGTCGTAAGCTATTTTCAACATTTACAGGGGTTAGTCTGTGAATTTATTGCAGAATGTCGGTGTTTTTCTCCCACCATCCACGTAAAAATCCCTCAATTGCCCACTGTTTTTTGACAAAAAAACATTTCTGAGTTTACGAGAAGAAATCGATTCAAAATTCACTGTTTAAACCATTTTTGACCACTGCCAAATACAGTAACTGTTGCACTTCACTGTAATTTGCATGCATATTTAATGCTGAAATGCTGCTTATTTATAAAACAATATTTCATTACTGCTTTACCACAGCGAGCTGTTAAGAACAAAAATAAGAAAGTGAAGAAAAGTGTGTAAATATTTGAAATGGGTCAGTATTATGGCAGCAACAGGTATGCAATAGAATTTAAAAATATATGTGTTATGTACAATTATATACGTAACATCATGTATCATGTGTAATTATACAACAAGTGTGTCTATTTTCCTGTTTTTAAATAGAAGATTTAAATCAATAAGTAGGCTTATATATGTGACCCTGGACCACAAAACCAGTCTTAAGTAGCATGGGTATATTTGTAGCAATAGCCAAAAATATACTGTATGGGTTAAAATTATCGATTTTTCTTTTATGCCAAAAATCATTAGGATATTAAGTAAAGATCACGTTCCATGAAGATATTTTGTAAATTTCCTACCGTATATATATCAAACCTTAATTTTTGATTAGTAATATCCATTATTAGGAACTTCATTTGGACGAATTTAAAGGGGATTTTCTCAATATTTTGATTTTTTTGCACCCTCAGATTCCAGATTTTCAAATGGTTGTATCTTGGCCAAATATTGTCCTATCCTAACAAAGCATACATCAATAGAAAGCTTTTTTATTCATTACGTATAAATTTCAATTTCAATAAATTGACCCTAATGACAGGTTTTGTGGTCCAGGGTCACATATTATTAAATATGCTCAGAATAATAAGAATACATTTTGCATAATAAGTAATGTTTTAATACATTTTACACACTAATTAGAACACATTTCTAAATAAAATACATTTTATTTACTGCAGACAATCACGCGACTGGCCACGTGAGCAGCGCGTTCCCAGGTTCGTAAGATCACAGAAATCACTTCTCCATCGTGAATAAAGAGTTTTATCACTGAAGTAAATTCATTTTTTTAGATGATCACATGAGAAACAAGTACCGTCCGGCTACAGACAGCGACCTGTTTTGTTCATGAATGATTCAGTGTTTTTAAAGTATCGGTTGAGTTGAATTATTTACTCATAAAGACGGTGACTTGTTATTATTACTACCGCAGCTATCATTCTGAGTAAATAAATAAGAAGTTCTGTAAAATAATACATCATTGATGTATGGTATCCTTTACCTCTGTCATTTTTTGTCAGCCTTTCTCAGGCAGTAGAAGTTTAGACAGATTTAAGTGCCGCCTCACCTTGAAGTGAAGCAAAAAAGCGAACGGTTCGCTCACATTTATTATAAAGTCTGGACTAATTGAATTGCTTCACAAAGGGAATCTGTCAGAATTGTTTTTGACAAGCCTCGCTCTTGTGAAACAGCAGGTAGTTGACAAACAAGGAAATTTGAAAGGCTCTAAAGCCTTTGGCAGTAAACTCATTTTGGACATCAAACATTTAACATGGTTCCTCTCCTTGGGGGAGCCGCTCGTGAATATATCCACATATGGGCGGGAGCTGTAGCTAAGCAGCGCACAATAACAACACTAGAAGAGTAATTTATGGGATAATAACTGCAAACAGTTTCTGTTGCCCAAAGGAATGGTAGAGGTTTATTTTTACCAAATGAGAGCTGCTCTCACATAAATTATTCCTGTATTATTGATCATCACAGATGAGTCACTTTTGATGACATTGATGAGTGGCAATGTAATGTTGATGCCCCATGGCATGTGTTTAGTTATGCAAAATTTGATTTGTGTAAAGGGCGTTCATATTGTAAAAATGCACAAGCGCTTTTTCAGTAGTTTATTGCACCACATATTGTAATAACGCTTCAAAATATGTTTTAAAAAGGGCAAAACTATCACGTCTGATCACAAAATCATTTAGTCTCTTTCAGTGAAGTCTACATAAAGCATCACTTCTTATCGAAAAGTATTGCAACAAATAATCTTGATGTCTCCATTTGACAAGTCTATATGATTATTACCCTTTCCCCTTTTCTTAGTTACCATGTTATTCAAATTCGCAAATGACCACATCCTCATCACAGGCATATTGTGAAACTTTGAAGTAACACCGTACCGTCACCGAGTCTCTCTATTGACAGTACATCATGACTTCGGTTATGCGAGTGATTGATGCGTACACCCCCTCCTCTGAATTCAGCATTAAATGTGCGTGGAATAAACGGATCTGATTTGGCCAAACAGACAAGCGCAGAGATGCAGTCATATGAATAATGGAGCATGGCAGCCGCAGTATCACTCCGATAATTTGCCAGCTGGTCAGTGAATGGCGAAGCATGTGTTAGCCATTATATGATTTCATCATAAAATACCTCATCCTCAAGAACATCAAAAGACACGAAAATAAAAGTTCTTGCTTTAAAAACTCAAATCAAAGAGAAAAAAGTGAATCATTTTAGAAAAAAGTGATGTGTGATGTGATGTGTGATGTACAAAACCCATGCTTTCATTCTTTTATGGTTAGTCTGATTGCATGTAACATTGCATTTGTGTATTGTAACTTGCAGATGAACTAACATTGTAAGATCTTGGCTTTTTCAAGTTTCCTGACATTAAATTTAATAGATGTGAAGAGAGTGGGGAAATCTACTGTGTGTTTGTGTGTGTGTGTGTGTGTGTGTGTGTGTGTGTGTGTTTTTTTGCATCTGGCAGAATTAGATATTGTTCTTGCAGTGCAAGAATGGAAACTCATTAGATTGCTTTGCTGATGTAATTGTCTTCACAAACCCCAAGGACGAAGGCTTTATTTCATTTAGAGTGTAACGCTTGAGAAATAATCTGGCTAATTTCACTTAGCGTACTGCAGGAAATTGTACAAATCCTATGGACCTTTTCAGTAAAATAAACATTATCATCTTTGATTCTGTATCAAAAGGTAATTGCAACAAATTTTACAATAAAAAAGAAAGTTACGTTGTTAGATTTGATAGAGTTGGAAGGTGTAAAGTCATAATTACTAGAAATAAATTCAGAATGTCCTTTTTATTGTTTTACTATGAGACAGAAACAGTAAATGTATTAAATAAGCAACTGCTAAACATTATGGTATAAATTACTCCCTACCTTTGATTGACTGGATAACAAACATTATTTATAATGGTTTACACCGTTTTCTGTTAAAGGGTTACTCCACTTCCAAAATAAAGATTTCCTGATAATTTACTCACCCCCATGTCATCCAAGATGTTCGTGTCTTCCTTACTTCAGTCGCAAAGAAATTACGTTTTTTGAGAAAAACATTCCAGGATTTTTCTCCATATAGTGGACTTTAATTGTGCTCAACGGATTGAAGGTTAAAAATGCAGTTTCAATGCAGCTTCAAAGGGCTTTACACAATCCCAGCCGAGGAATAAAGGTCTTATCTAGCGAAACGATCAGTTATTTTCTAAAAAAAAAAAAAAAAAAGTATATACTTTTTAAGCTAAAACGCTCGTCTTGTCTAGCTCTGTGATGCGCAAGCGTACTCTGTGCACTCCGGTTTTCATTTTCTCCTCCAACTTCAAAATTGTCAGACATCGCTGTTTTACCTTTTTTTGTAAAGGGCATTTGACCTTCTTTGCACGTTCACTTTGAAAACACTGGATTGGTACTTCTGCAGCGATGTAGGACAATTTCAAAGTTAAAGGAGAAAATGAGATGGGAGTTTTTTGACCTTCCCTACCTGTCTTGTACCGGAGTGCACAGAGTATGCATGTGCATCCCAGAGCTAGACGAGCATTTGAGGTCAAAAAGTATATAATTTTGTTTTTTTCGTTTTTTTTCAGAAAACGACCAATCGTTTCACTAGATTAGACCCTTATTCCTCAGCTGGGATTGTGTAGAACCCTTTGAAGCTGCATTGAAACTGCATTTTAACCTTCAATCCATTGAGCACCATTGAAGTCCACTATATGGAAAAAAAACCTGGAATGTTTTCCTCACAAAACTTAATTTCTTTGTGACTGAAGAAAGAAAGACATGAACATCTTGGACATGGAGATGAGTAAATGATCAGGATTTTTTTATATTGGAAGTGGAGTAATCCTTTAAGACATGCAGTCTGATCATTGGGTTTGTTGGGGAAAGAAACCAGAAGCCAAAACTATTGAGCGAGGAATACAGTAGATACATACTTTAGAAATGTTTCCGGTCCAGGAGTTTTATGACCGCCATCTTGCATCATTATAGAGACATTGGTTTTTGCTTAGCAAACATGTTACTTACAACACACCTCCGGTTCTTTAACTCCACGTCTGATCGCGGTAAACTTGCACGCTCTCCTTTCATCAGACACACTTGCTTTCCAAGCATGTTTTCTATCGCCTTTTTAAGTGTCCTTGCGGTTCTGGCTTCAAAAGTGAAACGGACTGAGGCTTGTGCTGACTCGGCCGACTTTTCCTAAGACAAAAGGCTGGATCATTAGCCATGGGGATCTGAAATGTGACTTGGCAGACAATCACGGTGTATGATCAAACAACTTGTCAGTGTGTTCTGTCGAAATGAAGGGGCGCGAAAAGAAAAAAAAAATCATTCAATAGAGGATCAATCAAGTTTGCGAGCAGCGAAACAAATAGTGCTGATGATGCAAACGTGGGCCGTCCCTCCAGGACACGCCGCTTCATTTGGATATTTGTTCTCCCTCATGAATGTTCCATTACGTGATACCATGGACTGCTAATCACATTCCACAAGAAAGACAGTGCTTTTAGGAATGTTGAAAAGCAAGTGGTTCTTTCTAATCTTTGAAATGCCTTAAAAGTGACAGAATGCTTTCTCCTGCCAAGATGTAAGGCTTAGATAGAGAGATAAATATGCTGTGGTCAGCTAAGAGTATCTCGCGAGCAGAGAGGCAAATTTAATAATGTATTATCATTCACTAGAGAAGGTGAAATCTCCTTGTCCATCACAACACGCCAGGGCCGTTTTATGTTACCCTTCATTTCAAAGGGAGCAATGTGCTGCAGAGACACCTGCTCTGATAAAAAGGAAAGACGCAGCTCTTGGCCTAGAGGGTTAGGGCTTCGTTTTTTGACTAGTTGCACCATTTTCCTTTCTCTCAGTGTGCAAAAGACTTTCTTTTTGTTTTGCACTAGGAGGGCAATTACGACGAACGTGGTTCCATACGCAGCGCGGACGGTCTCTTTGTGAATTCTAAGTACATATCCGGGCATCTGCCCTTAACGGTATGCGCACTGCTGTGAACAAATTTATCATTTGTTTGCCCTTGGACAGACGAAATGTAACAATTAGCAATGCCGTTTCTGCTCATTTGTGATTCAAAATGTAAAAAGCTTAGGAACAACTGTTGTGTTAAGGTAAGGCTGACCCTGACTTTCTATGACCCAGATGTCCTAGACATAACAATTAAATACCTCAGAGACAACTGTTGCCCGTGAATGGTTTTGTTTTGTAAACAGCATGTTCTGAAGCTAATTTACCAGACGTAACAATTGAAAAAAAAGGTGTTGCTGACTTAAAAATGCAGATTCTGCTTTGTAGTTTCATCAAATCTCCTACACTCTATAAAATGTTGGGTTAAAAAAACACAACTTGAGTTATTTGGCTAGGTACATATTGGACAGAACACATGCTGGGTTATTTTATTTAAGACAACTATTGTTTCAAAATTATTGTATTGCTGGTTTAAAATGGACTGGAACTTATAAAAACACACACAGAATTACGAGAGGCAAGAGCAATAATCAAAAGATGAAAATTTATTATTAAGCAAGAAAACATTAACAAAATACAAGACAAATTGAATTTATTTGGGTGAATACAGCATAGTTTACAATATTACATACATTTAAACTTGTTTAACAAGCATTTTAGACATACAAAATGTAACATTTAAAAGTAGAATTTTAATTTTACTGTATTCAACCGTGAATGCCATGACTGACTCCAAAAACTGCCCATAAACAAACAGTACTGACATGAGAGAACATATTTCAAATTTAAACTCAGTACGATAACAAATAAAATCCATTTATTTTATGCAAGGCAAAAGGTGTTTCCATCCTGTGAAACAAACACAGTTGACTGACCTCTCGTCCTTATGTTGCGTTGCATAAAATAATACAATTTACAGCACAATAAAGGCTTTATAACTTAAATAATATGTATACAAACCTTTATTTCGCTGAAGAAGTAAAAATAGGCGGCACTGAGAACCGCTCTCTCCTGTAGAGGACTCAAAAAGCTCTCACTCTGGCTGTACCTCAGCAGCTGGGTTGTTTCGTCAGAGACAGGCTCAACCCAACGGTTGGGTAGAAAAAAATAACTCAGCGTTGAAAATGTTCCAGCAGCTTAGTTACAGAAAAACTACCCAGCACCTGGGTAAAAAATATTAAAAATAACCCAATAAAATGGCTGTGTATTATAAGGGGTAAGAGATAATTCAGCCCAAAATGAAAAATCTGTTCTGTTGTTTGGAGAAAACAGCACGCAGACTAAATGTTTTAGGTGAACTGTCCCTTTAATGTCACATTGGAGCGCTCACACAGTATAGCTCTGCTCTCTTACTAAGCTGCTGAGTTTAGGGCAAAGTGTGTCAAATTTAAAAATTTCACTGTTCCGTAATTATCAACGGATACTTAGGGCTGTTATATCCTTTGACTGCGAACAAAATCGTTCCTAATAAAAGAGAATAGGGGGAGGAGAAAAACTGCGGGAGGACTAATTCTCCTCTCTCTCGCAGCATTTGAAAGCTCGCCTAAGTGTTCCAGTCACCTTGACTTTGCAGCCACAGGCCCGGAGATGCTGTTGCTTATCCCGCCTAACCCCGGCCTGTCAATTAGGTGTTTAAAAATTAATCTCTTTAACTGGAAATACCATGCCAGCTTTCTTCCATCTGTAAATGGAGTGTTATTAATTCAAGCTGCGCAAAGCCAGTGTTATGAATAATGTTATCAAAACAGATTTCCACACGTTTAACACATCACCCGCTTTTAAAAATCCTAAGTATTTTTTTATAGCTGTGAACCAGACGCAAATGGATTTGCATCCATTTTCTTCTGCTCACGAGGGCATGAGAGACAGAGAGAGAGGGCGTCAGACGGGGGGCTCCTAAGCTCTGCTTTTTAAAAAGTTTACATTTACATTTCTTTTTGTCTTTCATCTTCGGTCTCCAAAGCGGCTCAGTACATAGAGCCTGGATTAGTGCCAGAGTCGATTGTCGCCCCAAACATCCTCATTCCCTGTAGGATTGCTGCGAATCACATTAATATGTCCGCCCGTCTTCGACGGAACGCACTCCACTGTGATCAGACTGCAGACTGTCTTTCGTTTCTCAGTGTTCAAGTGCTTGTTCTATCAAAGCGTTTTGATTATGTTGGGTTTTTTACTCCTTGTTTGAATTTCTAATGTCATTGTGTGTAAAATGTGGAAGGCATTTACATATTGGCACCAAAACGCATTTGTTTCCAGGATGCCGATTCTCGAAAGATGTAGCAAATTCAACCAGATGTGAGCTGAGAACAATTCCAGTTAACAAAAATAAATAAAGACATCCACGCATACCCATCTCTAGAGATGATTAGCACTAGACTGCGCAGGAGGCTTTCAGAGTGTGATTGGAGTAATCTAACTTTCAGGTGTGCACCAGTAAGCGTCGATGATCAATAAATGGACTCTGATTTCTCCTGTGATGCATGCTAATAATAACGCCCCCATCTTAAAAAAAAGCTCTTTTTTAGACTCTTGACTGCAACATGCAAGGATTTCCAGACCCTAATGATCGTCACCCCCCACATAGACCGTAAACAAGACCCTCCACTAACATACAAGTCCTGAATACATTTGCTTTTCAAAAGGCAATTAATTCAAAGGCCTTTGAGAGCATTAGTTACTCATCCTTCTTTACCTTTATTAATCGGGTTACGCAACACTCTCTCACCGATGCGCCATCCACCTTTGAGGAGTGTCTGTTTACGACAACGATGGTTGTCATTGTGTGCCGAGTGCGGTCTTCCTCTAGGACGCTCACTTGAAGAAACAAAAGTAGTGGAGGGGCTTTTTTATGCAGTCATCACAGGCAGTCAAGCCTTTAATCCTCAGCGGTCCAATAATGACATCCCCTCTGCATTTATTACATGGAGGAGCGTGGAAAAACGCTGACTTTGAACAAATGAACACTCTGACCTTTATGCAATAAATATGACACGGGCCGTATAAAAAGACAAGATATCTTCTTCTTCTGGGGTTTGCAGACTCTTTGCATTGTCGCCGCTTTGAATGGCCCACTAACAGAAAACAAGATGTTTGGGACACATGGAATCACCGAGCATGAATCTGTGAAAAACAAAAAGAAGATATTTTGAATTATTATTGTTTTATTTTATTTTTTATTTATTTTTTTTGTCCAAACATATAAAAATCAGTTGGATCCAACCTGATAGCACACGTACATCACAGAGACGTCTATTTGACATCTGCTTTTACATCTGCAAGATGTATTTTTTAGAGTGTTTGCTCATCTGCAGTACGTCTATAGGACGTACCCTGTCAGATATCAAATAGACGTTTATTAGATGTATTAGATGTATTTAACATGTTTATGATTTAGAATGTATGTAAAACTTACATCTTACAGACGTCTGTCAGATGCCTTTCAGATCAAGCGATCTTTGACATTTTGCAGACATACATGTGCTGTCTGGGAATATTGTTCTGAACCCCCTTGACAATGATTGCGTAGACAAAAACAGTCAAAACTTAAAAATTAAATTGCTTTTTGCAGCCCTTATGTAAATTAACCATGCTTTTACTACAAACCAAAAAAAACGTGGTTGCTATAGTTAAACCATGCTAACCACAAATTAACCACAATTTTGCTACACTAACCATAGTTTCACGAGTTCGCCTGCCCATCCAGTCCTGATGGGCAATGGTAAACAAACTTGGCTTGCTCTCCTTAATGGAGGCTCGAACCTGAGGCTCGGCTTGAGCGCCGAGTTCAACCCCCCATTGCGATATTACCTAGAGGGAGAATAACAGAAACAAAGGAGGAGAAGGGGAGGTGGAGGGATGCCGGAAGAACTGAAGCTGGGACGGTGCAATGAGAGCTGCTTATATAGGCTCGTAATGATGATTGACAGGACTGAATGTTTAGGCTCCTCCCGAACCTACGTTTGGAACTTCATTTAACCATGGTATTTGTAGTAATGAAATATCAGGAGTAGTCTATCCAAAAAAAAAAAACTTTTACTATAGTAAAACCATGGTTAATTTTCAGAAGGGAAAATAAGGTCCAAATTCAGTTTTGGAATGACAGGATGAATAAATAATGACCGACTTTTAATTTGTGGGTGAAATGTCTTAAGTCTAAGAAGTTGTATTTCGAAAAGTTACAAAATGTTGATGATTTTGACAATATCATCAACAATGTAAATAATGCAGTAATAATGCAATCGAACAATGTGGCAATGCTTAGATGCATATGCCATGCTGACAACAGGGCAAATGGGATTGAACCACAAAACCACAAGTCTATTTGAACTATTAAAAAACAAAGTAATCTGACTCTCCTGCTATGATTGTTGGTTTGGAGTATATAATGATAGAAAAGCTAAAAACACTTCAGATAAGGAACCAAATAATTACAAAAGTCATTTTTCATTATTTATTTGATCTAAGATTCATTTTGTGCACTGTGAATGTGTCTTATAATCTTCACGGTTTGTTGTTTGATCTCCTGCTACAGTTAGCTGCAACCACACAAGGCCTGTTTTTTTTTTTCGCCCTGGTGTTGAACTGCTCACCATAAAGGCTGCTTTTGTTTTTATCCCTGACCGTGTGCGACAGTTAAGGATTTATGAAGATTTCCTCCCCTTCGCCTGCCCATCTGTGCGGCTGTCTTCAGCGTGGCCTTGAGAATATGTTTCAATTTATTAAGCCAAACCAAAGGACTCATTATTTCAGAAGAGGGGCGCGGAGTGACACACAGAATTGGTTATTAATGGAAAGTCTCTGCCACAGGGCAGTTGAAATTTAATGATATCCTACAAGAAAATATGATGGTGTCACTTTCCCAAAAGTCATGCGAAATGTCAGCGTTTTAAGGTCCCGACGCTAATTTTATGCCCGTGCACAGTAATGTTTGGGAGCGCGTTTAGGAAACACGGCCCAGTGCCTGTGCTGATTATCCCCCTCACCTTCCTTGTGCTCTCAAATGGGTTTGTGCAGCAAGCGATTTAATCTCTAAGTGTAGGGAACATTAGTGGAGAGAGAGAGAAAGAGAGAGAAACACCACAGTGCATTTCTCAGAGATAAGGCTTTTCGAGCCAAATGTTACCTGTTAATCCAGGGCCGACCGACTCTAGCACTTGACTTTGACTCTCAGCAGGAATTTGGTAATGGCTAATTTTCATCTCGGAATTAAAGAGCAGAAAAGAGCAAAGCCGAGTGGGTGTGAGCGGGGTTAGCCGTTCTGCGGTAGATAGCTATGTTTCCATAACACGTATGCCATAGTGTCTGTGTTCGCCGTGCCCATATGCACAACATATGCACCTTTAAGTCATTCTAAAGGAATTTGCCCACTACGGATCACAGCACACATTTCTCACTGTGGTCTGCATGTGTACGCATGCTGTAAAGGTAAAATTGCTTTCCCTTTCTCTTGTTTTTCTCTTTAGTTTTGTGCCTTAGTTACAGTGCTTGTCAGGCAGCAATGTATTTATATTCCTCAAACTATCTATCTATCTATCTATCTATCTATCTATCTATCTATCTATCTATCTATCTATCTATCTATCTATCTATCTATCTATCTATCTATCTAT
>JAHKKF010515027.1:39930-55532 GCA_019740295.1 Labeo calbasu
TATCTACCTGTCTGTCTATCTACCATTCCACAGTATCTGTCATTCTATCCATTGTTCTTTCAAATGTTCTGTATATGTCTGTTGTTTTGTCTTTTTAAAAAACTCTAATTCAGAGTTTATCTCGACAAACTGATTTTCTAGTTACAGTGATTTGACTTTTCTTTTCGATTTATTTTCTGCTTTCTTGCATTCTAGTTTGAATTGCAATTCTACATCCTGCATTGTAAAAAATAAATCTGTAAAATAACAGTAAAAGTACTGGCAGCTCATTACACAAGACATTATCCATTAATTTTAACTCTAAAACACAATGTAATGAAGTGTGAAATTCAAAATACTGGTAAAACAGCTGTAAAAAATAAATATGAATAAAAAATAAATTCCTTCAAATTATACACTATGTTGTACCCTATTTTTACAGATTTTTTTTGGAGTGTTTGCTACCTCAATTCAAATCAAACGTAAATTAATTATAATATTTGCACACTAAGAAGTGATTGTTCTTCTTTCTTATCCCTTTTTATGCTCTTGGTTTTGTAACTCATTCAATCCCAATTTTTTTTTCAGACTTGAAAATATCCAAATGATGTGTCATTAGTAACCCTTTGAAATAATCAATAATTATTATTATTATTATTATTTGTTTTTTTTTTGTTTTGTTTTTTTGGAAAAGTGTGTGAAAAATTGTGTTTTATGGTCAGGATAATGTGTGTACTGAATTAACATATTTCTGTAGTCATAAAAATTGTTATATATCTTAGCCCAGCTATTTTAAACTCTTTGATCACATTCTAGGGTTACTATTATGCATAATTGCAATTGGATTTATATTGTTTACCTAAGTTCACTGTTATCCCACCGCTCACTATTGTAAACATCAACGTATTTACTCATTCTATGACTACACTCAACAAAACTGAATATATGTGAATTCATATATTGATACTAGACACCTCGAAGATAATGTTTACCAAAGTCATATCTTTATGTGCAATATATTTATATGCAAACAGGAAATAAACTGCTTTGTTCAAGTGACAATTTGCACTAATTATGTGAAACTGCATATATTTAATTGAGACCCTTTATTTTTTCCATATTTGCAGGAAATGCACTAAAACATCTGTCAGTAAGGTTTTTAGAGCTTTATAAATGAAAACCCTTTTTACGGTCACTATTGTGACCAGTGGAATTAAATGGGTTAATTTCTTAAAATGGTTCCCATTTTTGCCTTTAATTTTTAAACAGCGCAAGGCGTTGTGGGAGAGCAGGGAGGGGAATAGGGTCATATGTAACTAGAGACTATCACTTTACCTAAAAATATTTGGTACTCTTATTTTCAACGCTTATTCTTTTGTTCAGAGTTAGTGATGCTTTTGCCGTTTTAAAGAGCTTCTTCAAACAGACCAGTGAGGAAATGTGCGGCAGTCGGACACTGACATTTTAAACGTAGGCTATATAAGCTTTGGGTTAGGTCAATAAAAACAGTTTGCTGTTGAAATATTTAATGGAATGCAGAAGAGGGAGAAGACGACGCAGTTTTAAAGATTAGCCTCTGTGTAATGTGCTGTTGTCTCCATTTATGAGACTGAAAGGTCATAACCACTCCCCTGGAAGGAGGCAACTTCTTCAGCCCCATTGGCAGGTCAAATAAAATGTAATTGTCTGATGTAGGCAGCGGCAGCCTTTGCGGAGAGGGGAACTGACATCCTCCACGTTTTAAACATTCAATTCTCCTGCTGCGAGGAACACAGGTTTGCAAGGACACAGGCTTCACCTGTCAATATATCACAGTGACTGGCTAGCCAAATGCTGCAATGCTTTTCCCTCTCTCTCTCTCTCTCTCTCTCTCTCCCTCCTCCGGCTCAGTGCCTTCATTGGAGAAATCAGCTGAAAGGTCCGCTGGGACCTCAATTCAAACACTGCAACTTGCAACATATGGCACATTTTCAGCTCCCAAGGTCAATTAAAGCTATTTATTGAAAGAATGTTGCTAAATTTCCCAAGGTTTCCGCTCAATTCATCGCAGAGTGCCTTGTCTATCATATTAAAAATCAGTTGAGTGCTTTACGCTCTCCTTGTCGTGACTTTCCATCAAAGATATCAAAAGCTTTCGAGAGGAGTTCGAGACATTTTATCTTCTCTTATCGCAAACATCTTTTTTTCACTCTCTCCTTTTCCTCAGCGCAGCCTTGTCCGAACGCAGCTCGCTATACAAATCTAATAACATGTAAATTGGAGATAAGCTCAGATCCCTCCAAGTGATATTTCTTACATTCATAGTTTGTCAAGTCGATTTCTGAGCCCCTGTTTTAGCAGCACAACACATAAGGACTGAGAGAATTAACAGGAAAGGTGATTTATCATTGCTACCACACTGTCAAGGACTCCCACTGCTGCCACGGGAGGGAGGGACGGGGCGCGCGCGAGCGTGTTTGCGTGCGATTGTGAGTATGTGCGTTGTTTTAAATTATGGCATTTCATTCCAAATGCGTCGTATTTACAGCGTCCCATTTTTATTTGCGGCTCCTATTATCCGGCGAAACAGTTGCGCATGAAATGTTATTTGTGACACGGCTGACCTAAAAGGATTTCATAAAGATTTTTTTTTTTTTGAGGCAGAAAGCTGCAAACGGACCTGTCACAGCTGCTGCTGGCAGCCCCGGTGGAGAAATATCACCTGGAAAACACAGCCCTCTCCTTCGCTCTCTTCATCATGCTGGCGTCTGGCACTGTAATTAAGTCCAAGTCAATGATTCTGGACCAATGGCAGGAAATAAACAGCTAAAGCCAGGCCAAAATGGAGTGCTCGAAACAAGAGAATGCTCACAGACACAATCGCACTCAAGTGTGGCTAATGTAAATGGAGACTGACCAAAAAATGGCAAATTTCGGTTATTTGAGAGCCGAATTGGTCATTTGAGATGAAATGTGCTGTTTGCTTTCTAATGCATGACAGATTGTTTCCTAGTAACAAAGCAATATGAACCACCCTGTGATCCAGTATTGTGTTTGCGGCGAGGTCCTGCTGAGTCTAAAGCAGAAGTTGGTTTAAGCAATGATGTATTATTAATGCCAACACTAAATCCAGGACTACGGTGGCTGCAAACCAAATACAGGCTTCTGACATCCAATTCTCCTCTATTGTTTCTCATTTGCTGATTCGCTACATGTTTGGCATCTAAAGAATCAGAGCCGGCGTGACAAAGAGAAGAAAACATATAGTGTATCCTGTGATCTGGTAATTGCGTAAAATTCGTATAATTCACTCTGTTTACATGATGGGCACAAAGCGATGCCATCCGACGACATTAAAAAGAGCTTTTCTTTTTCCTGTTACATTTGATTGCAAGCAAACACACACGCATTAGCCGGTTGCCCATTGTCGGTAATGAACTGGAGTAAAATGCTAGTTAAATTGGGGAGAGATTGGAGGAGACCCTCCACGGATTCCAGACACTCCTCTTGGCCTTTCCTCCGTCCAAGAATTTTGAATCGTAAAGTCTTAATAGTGGCGGCTGATATTCAACTGTTGGTTGGCTGGATGTTTCCAGGGCATTTGCAGATGCTCGGAATAATCTCTTATGTTTTGCCGCAATCTGCTGCTGAGATGGTTGAAATAAATACTTTAAACTAATTAATGTAGGACCAGCTGTTACCAAGCCTTGGCTGGCGTTGGTGAATACTGATGGCAGAAGAGGGGCTCCTCAAGTCGTGCCGTGTTTGTGCATGATTTAGGGAGTCATATAAACACATATTAATTCTGTATGAGAGCCTGATTCCGGGGTTTGGTACTTAAACTGAAATGCATGAAAAATACAACTGTAGGCTTTTAATTTACTAGTGTATGTAATGAATTAAAAAGCTATTTGTAATGCCTTAAAATACATTTTGTGATCAGGTGTGATAATAAAATATTGCTCATACTTAGTTTAAACAAACAACTAACCTATATTAATAAACCATAATGTATAGCTTATTCCACGCCATTATTACTATAGATGAAAAATAATAAGAAGAAGAATTATATATTTAATATGTTTAATTTTTAAAAAGTTTAATTAATTATATAATTAAATATCTATATTATTTGTATAAAAAATATATAATTCTATAACAAATTACTAATACTAAAATGTGACCCTGGACCACAAAACCAGTCTTGAGTCGCATGGGTATATTAGTAGCAATAGCCCAAAACACATTGAAGGGGTCAAAATTTTTGCCAAAAATCATTAGGATATTAAGTGAAGATCATGTTCCATGAAGATATTTTGTACATTTCCTACCGTAAATATATCAAAACGTAATTTTTGATTAGTAATATGCATTGCTAAGAACTTCATTTGGACAACTTCAACGGTGATTTTCTCAGTATTTTGATTCTTTTGCACCCTCAGATTCTAGTTTTTCATATAGTTGTCTCCTAATAAACCATACACCAATGGCTTATTTATTCAGCTTTCAGATGAAATATAACTCTCAATTAAAAAAAAAGAAATCACAAAATTATAATACACAGTATATTAAATTAAATTAGTAGTGTTTTAAAAAAAGATTAGCTTTAAGTGTTGACGGCAAAAAAAAAAAAAAAAATCAATGTAAAAATTGGTCAAATAAGCATGAATATCAATATGGTTTAGATATGTTGTGCATCCCTAATAGATAATGAGCTACAGTGTTTATTAAAAGGCATTTTCAATTCCTTCATAATGTAAAACATACAGTATACAGGATTTATAAAATGTGTAACTGAGACATTCCTGCCTTTTAGTCAGCCTGAATCATCCTGTTGTGTTCTGGTAGTTGGTGACATGGCCTGTGTGATGTCTCGTTTTGTAGCAGGCAGAATGTTGCCTGAGACTTCTACTGTGATTGGCAGCACGCTATGACAGCGTGAAGATAGTGTCAGCGCAGGGCTGTGTGGTTTAAAGTGAGTTATGATTGTCCGTGTGTACATGTTTGTCCATGTGTGTGTGTGTGGAGATGGATTCAGGGGGTTATGAGGCCTTTTACCTGTGTGTGTGTTGTGATGGATGCAGGCCTATGATAGCCTGTATAAGGCTGTGGCTGTTAAGATAAATGTGGAGTTTTGATGGCCTGTGTGTATGTGTGTGCAAGTGTGTGTGTGGAGATAGATGTAGAGTTATGATGGTCGGTGCAGCAGATGGCAGAGGTCTGCCCTAACGGAACTGATGAATGGCAGATGATGTCATCAGGGCACTGACAGGCGCTGGTGGCCGTTCACAGGAAGTGAGCAGGAATCTGCTTTACATTTCAGCCCCAGCGGACATCTGCTCAGTGTCCACGCTCATGTTATTCTTTTTCAGATGCTGCTCACATACTCAGAGCATTAGAAAACTTTTTTTTTTTTTGGATTTAGGTAGGTAGTAGTGTAGCCTAGTGGTTAAAGAATTGACTGGTAATTGAAAGAATGTAGAGTCAGACCTCAGCGATCACAATTATTTACAGTAAGCAGGTATGAAATTAGAATGATGCATCATTCAATATATTATCAGGGCAAATTCATTGAAACATTTGATGAATTAGTGCCTCCTCACTTGTCCGTGTCATCTGATTTTAACAGAATCTAAAATGTAAAGTCAAACCAAAAATTATTCAGACGTCAAATATAATTTTTGATATTTTTTACTAGTGGGTGCAGGACACTGTAGTTCATTTTTGTAAGTGAGGACAGCAAAATAAAGTACTGTGACATATTATACCCAAAAATTCTTCATACAGTGGACTACCAGTAAAACTGATAAAAAAAAAAAAAATGGGACCAAAAATTAATCAGACACTTTGACCTAATCATGTTTTGCCAAAGTGTTTTTTCTTTAATAGCTATTTCGACCTTTTACACCACAAACTGAAATAAATTAGGCATTGCTTGGTAATTGGTCAACAAAGTATTAATAGTTGTGTAAATATTGTCATACTAACTGTTGTCTGAATTTTTGGTTGATCATAATCCATTACATACCTTTCTATCAAAATTATCTGACGTTATCAGGATGAATTTGTTCTGACACAGTATAACTGTCAAATTTTATTACCATTTTCTAAACTGTGATGATGTGAGAAATGTTGGTTGTCTGAATAAATTATGGTTTTACTATATGCGTAATAATTAGTATTCCTACTCATTTAATTTTTGAAATTGTGCTACTTTAAAAGATTCAGTGTTTAAGCAATATAATAAAATATTCTTTGTCCAGTGTAGTTCACTTAACCATATTGTTTTTATTTTAATGTTAATTTTTAAGGTTTTAATTTTTAAAATAGTGTTACTGTAAAAGATTTACTTTTTATAAAATGTAATAAATATTCAGATTGAATAGTTGATTTTAATGGCAATTATTTACACACACACATTTAAATGAAAATATTGTCATAATAGCAATAGACTATGAATTCAGACTGAATGATTATGCGCAGTTAGACTACATGTTATGAAATGCAATTCTAATTCATGGAATTATTAAATAATGAATTATATTTTTAATTACAAACTGTTTTTATTGCAGTGCATGTGTTCCTGTAGCTCATGGTCGAGCAGCAAGGCCAGGGTCATGGGTTTTAGTACCTAGAAAACACATACTGTTTAAAATGTATTGCATGTGTTGTAAATAGTTTTGGATTAAAGTGTCTGCCAAATGCATAAATATAAATGCAATGCATGTTGATTGTAACATAAGCGTTTACTACACTATAAAGAAGATTTAATTTTTACATTTATTTATTTATTTTTTTAACACAGGCTACTTTAGATTACTTTCATTTACCCGCATAATGTTTAACAAGTTGACGTGGTGATTAATCTCGGAAAGATGTTTGCGAAGACATGCCGCACACTTTACAGTGCTCATCCCAGCGTGTTCTCTCCTTATGACATTCAGCAGGAAGTCCCAGTGGACTAGGTGATAAAATATATACTCTTTAATGTGCCAGCCCCTGTTTTTATTTGTCTGGCAGACATAAAATCTTTTTTCTTTTATTTCCAGAGGGTTTTAACTGCAGCCCCACCTGTGACATTTTACACCTGCACATTTATGTGTCAACCATCGACTGAGAGAGAATAAATGATATTTATTTTACTCGTCTGTTTTGTTCTACCAGGTGCCTCTTGAATCTCATCCAATCATATTGATTTTTTATGCACCGATTCCTTTGAGGGGTTTAATTCATTTGCCCAAAATGGCATTGCCAGTCTGCTGAGGGGGCGGCAGTAGTGTTGAAACATGGTCAATGAGGGTTCACCACCTTGTGCCATATGGCCTTTGTTGAGAAGCCAGGGCCCTTGATAATCTCAGCTTGCCATATGCATCTGCTTGAGCGCGGTCTTTTCCTATCAGAGACTTTTCGTGCCATATGGAAAGGGTGGGCTTTGTCTCCCAACATATCCGTGCCTTTAGTGCTACCAAGAACATATACTTTCCAAAAATGCAAATGCCTGTTTCTTTCTTTTTTCTTTTTTTTTTTTTAGAGGAATCTCTCATTCTATCTGTATGTAAAATCTCTGAAGCGTTTATAGCAGCTATAAATACAGAAGCATCAATAATAGAGTGCCGTGTGACACTGACAGAATGGGCTATCAATCATATGTGCTTGATTGGGCATGCTTGTATAGATGTTAATTTTACTCTCACAAACAATCTGGGTGTATAAACACCAATTCAGGAAAATAATGATTTATTTTACAGCGCAGTACTACATGGAGTGTGTCATCTGTTGTGCTGAATGTGTATGTTTCTCTGTTTGCCGCCAGAAGAAACCCCCATGTGCACGCCGACAGCAAGAGACAGCTATGAGAGGCTCTCGTTGGCGGGTCAGACTTTACCTCCAGGATTCCCCTCACCCTTCCTCTTCCCTGATGGCCTGTCATCTATAGAGACCCTTCTGACTAACATCCAGGTAAGAGACCTCTCTGTAATCAGTATTCTGTTTATTAAAGCCAGGCATTTTACATTTATTCCAAAATGATAACTCAAGTAATAATTTAAACAATATATTTTATTTGTGAACTCATCTTTAATGGTTTTAATAGTTAACTTTGAACTATTTTTACATTTTTGTGAATCATCAGTTATCAAAGCTCAGTAAATATTGGTCACAGACACTGATATTTACTATAAATTTCACCAAACTGATTACTCACTAAAAACTCCCACAGATCATGTTTTCATGTCATTTTAAAGGAGAACTCCACTTTCAGAGCAACAATTTACAATAATAATTTACTCACCCCCTTGTCATCAAGATGTTCGTGTCTTTCTTTCTTCAGTCGTAAAGAAATTATGTTTTTTGAGGAAAACATGTCAGCATTTTTCTTCATATAATGGACTGCTTTGGTGCCCCGAGTTGAACTTCCAAAATGCAGTTTAAATGCAGCTTCAAACAATCTTAAATGAGGTTGTAAACAATCCCAGCCAAGGAAGAAAGGTCTTATCTAGCAGAACGATCGGTTATTTTAATTAAAAAAGTACAATTTATATATATTTTAATGCCAACCGCTTGTTTTGGACTGTTTTTGTTCCGGTTTGTGTTGAAAACTCCTATCTCATGTTCTCCCTCAACTTCGAAATTGCCCCATATCGCTGTTTTACCTTTTTTTTTTTTGCATGTTCACTTTGGAAAGGCTGGGTCAGTACTTCTGCAGAGATGGAGGATGATTTTTAAATTATTTTTTAAGTTGAGGGAGAAAATACGATTGGAGTTTTTCTACATACCCTAACTGTCTTGAGTCAGAATACACAGAGTTCAGGGAGAGAAAGGCAAGAAGAGTGTTTGAGATTAAAAAGTATTTAAATGGTATTTTTTTAATGAAAATTACCAATTGTTTCGCTAGATAAGACCCTTCTTCCTCGGCTGGGATTGTTTAAAACCACATTTGGGATTGTTTGAAGCCACATTTAAACTGCATTTTGGAAGTTCAAAATCAGGGCACCATAGCAGTCCATTATATGAAGAAAAATGCAGAAATGTTTTCCTCAAAAAACATAATTTCTTTTATGACTGAAGAAAGAAAGACATGCACATCTTGGATGACAAGAGGGTGAGTACATTATATGTGAATCTTTGTTTTGGAAGTGGACTTCTCCTTTAAGGCATATTTTGACATAACAAGGCGGCTATACACAAGTATGTGAGTTGCTTACATTCTTTTTAGCATTAGTCTTCCCATTAACGTCGTTATATTGTTCATTCAGACTGATTCATGAATGCGGAACATGCACAAAAACAAGAGACGGGATTTATTGCATGACACAACCAAAATAACCAGTCATATCCAGTCATATCATGATGGATGCATTGCCTCCTCTCATGTGACCTTCCACAATTCATTCTCAATTACCCCCCACCAAACCCTCCACAAGCTTCAGGATGTCTGTTAAAACTCAGTGGGCTCAGGGGAGGCGAGGGAAACACGGACTCCCGCTGTAACTTTACTACTTTACTGTTGGACAATGTTTCAGACAAGTATTTCATATAGTTTTTAATGTTGTATTTTGCAATATTGGTGTTGTTTTATTTTTATATTACAAAGAAGTATCTGAGGAGACACTGCCTCCCTTGCCTCCCCAGAGGAAACGCCCCTGGTTGGGAGCTTTTCTTTCAGCAGATATTCGAAAATGGTATTGAGTGATGACTTTTTAACCGATTGAGGTGAAACAGCCAAGGAATCTATTGAACAACATCCAAAAATTATGTCAGATGAACCAAATTGATAAATTAATTTGGACTTTCTAGTTTTAGCAATAAATTATAAATGTAAAATCGGGTGTAATTCAATTATATTGTGTTTCCAATAAAAGATCATCATCAGAGAAGTTTCCCTTTGAATTTTAGCAGACCATCAGATGGTTGCCATAGTAACATTTTATTTTAGCCCACTGTGGACTGGCCAGCTGACACATGTCATGATCTTATCACGTCATGTGTCATAACACAATAAACACAGATGATGCTCAAGATTACACATAATGGAAGGAGATGGCACATCATGTAGTTCATCACAAATTATAGCAATCTTAAGCCGTGGTTTGGAAAATATTGTGAAAGGTTGCTGATGTGCAGTGCTTGAGTGTAAGTCAAACATTCATACAGCAAGAAATATTTATGCTGGTTACATTTAATCATTTAGCAGACACTTTTATCTAAAGCAACTTGCAACAGAAGAAAAACAAGTCATTTATCATATGCGAGTCAGCAATATTAGCAGCGCTGCAATTCTAAACTTTTAAAAGCTTGAGTGAAAGTGCAGAAGAGTTGAAAAAAGATACGTTTATATACACTACAGTTTAAAGGTTAGATATTAGAATGATTTCTGAAGGATCATGTGACTGGAGTAATGACAATATAGCTTTGCTTACAGAGGAATAAATAAAAGTTTGAAATATGTGACCCTGGACCACAAAACCAGTCATGAATAGCACAGGTATATTTGTAGCAATAGAAAACAATACATTGTATGGGTCAAAGTTTTTTGTTTACACCAAAAATCTTTAGAATATTAAGTAAAGATCTATGAAGATATTTTGTAAATTTCCTGCTGTGAATATATCAAAACTTACTTTTTGATTAGTAATATGCATTGCTAAGAACTTCATTTGGACAACTTTAAAGGTGATTTTGCACTCTCAGATTCCATACTTAGTTGTATCTCAGTCAAATATTGTCCTATCCTAACAAACCATACATTATTAGAAAGCGTATTTATTCAACTTTCAACTGATGTATACATCTATAAACCCTTATGAACCCTTTTGCAGTCAAAGGTCACATATTTTACAGTAGAAAACAATTATTAAAAATTGTGATAATATGTGTAAAAGCAATGGTAATAAGAAGTGCCTTTATATGCAGGGTGCAGTTGCCTGTGTCAGGTGTGGCAAAAAGTTAATATATGCTTTCCTGGGTCCTCTTCCAGCTGTGATGTTTTTCCCATTAAAACAAACGCACAGCGGCGTATATTCGGCACGACTCCCTTGATCACCACTGTGGTTGTCATGCAAGTAAAACCCAGTCAGAAAGATGAATGTAGTTGATTAACACCGCCTCTGAGACTAATGATGTGGGTACAGTATGGGGAGTGAGAGGTTTGCTCATTGCTCTTGTGATACGGCCATCAGATCTATCGCGCTGCTTTCGGCCCCATTGTTAATTAGCAGGACTCAGTTCAGTCAGTCATCTTTAATCATGATTTCAGGGTAATGTTTTGATTGAACATTCACACACAAATCAACAAAACGAACCCAAGCAGAAAATTGAGATAAAGCAACTTAGTCTAAATTGGGGTCATAAGAAGGAACAATTAGTATGATATAGCCCATTGCATTTGGCTTAATTGCATGCGTACAGGGAATAATTGTTTTGAAATGGTCACCGCGCCGTTTGCACGGCAAATACCGTTTTAAGTGTTGTTTTGAGACAAGCAGCTGTTTAGCTCAAGATTTGATCGTTCTTATACAACCTGACAAACAAAAGTTATAGGTTCATTAAGGCTCTCATTATGTCCATGTTGCTTTCATAACTTTATTTAAAGAATTTATAGTTCTCAAACTTGAAAGGACAGTTCATCATTCACACTCTCGGGTCCCGTGTTGTTTTGGACACTACTGGCTTTGATTGTATGGACTATTGACTGATTGTTTTCCTCAGAATACTTTCCTAAGTTCGAGTGCTACTGCTCTAGCATAAACTAAACCATTCATACAGTTTATTGACTCCCGAGGAGGTGTGTGTAGACTGTGTATAAGGTGAGTTTGTCTTCCGCTGCAGGGTTTGCTGAAGGTGGCAATTGATAACGCCCGCGCTCAGGAGAAACAAGTGCAGCTGGAGAAGACGGAGCTGAAGATGGAGCTGTTTAGAGAGCGAGAGCTCAGAGAAACCCTGGAGAAACAACTGGCTATTGAGCAGAAGAACAGAGGTGTGTATTACTTATACGCTACACACAATTTATTATATCTTCTATAGTCTGATTTCTGGTTCTAGAAGTATTTCTTGAATAAAGGCAAAGCATTTTATTGTACAAACCAATTTCAGAAATTAACTTTTCCATTAAGGGACTATATTTGCCCATGTGAATTGTATTTATGAGGACATATTTTTTTCTAGCCATATAAAAAATATACTATGTGTCGTTCTTTTATGTCAATTACTTCATTTTAATCAGCTCATTAACATGCATTCTAAGTCTGACTAATTAGGTTGAGGACTTACTGCCTATAAAATTAAACCATTATCAGTGTTTTTTGTAATAAAATATAGTAAAATAGTAGTGTTGCTTACCTGTGTAAGAGTCATTTTGTGTAGTTGAATAGTGTTGGTAGGCAGATTCAAAGATTGGGGATTGCTAGGTTATTAAAGTTCTGGGTAAGTTTTTGTGGAAGAGTATTTATGAGAAATGATGTGAAAACAAGCACCATAATTAGGCCTAAAATAGAAATATTTCAATAGAAATATATTAAATAAATGCTGTTTTTTTTAACTTCCTGGTTAATAAAATATATGTCATGGTTAACAGCTGTGATCATATTAAGAAATGCTACTTGTGCACTAAATCAGCACATTACAATGATTTCTGAAGGATCATGTGACACTGAAGTAATGGCTACTGAAAATTCAAGTACCACATTTTCTTTAGAAAATGCAAAAAACACCTTAACGAATGACCTTCAATGCATCATTTTCAAAACATAACAACAATTAGTGCAAAATTGCATTAAAACGACCTGAAAAGCCATGTTACAAGCTCAGTTGTTAATTACAAGCGCACAAAAAACATACTGCCAAAGTGATAGAGACAAGGTCATAAATTGAGCAAAATGAGGCATATTCACATTGCGATCAATACGTGAGCACATATTGATTATGTGTGCAGAAGTGCTTGTGGGAATACAGTATATTACCGTAACTACACGCACAGACAACGTCTAAATGCACAGGGTGCATTAGAAAGATATACATCCAAGTCCTCATTCAAGTGAGTGTGGTTAAAGTCATGGAAATATGAATAAGTAATTCATATGGTAAATGTTTCTAAATGAGCCACAATATTTCTCGAGGGAAGACCATGATTGGACTACAGATTGATAATAGTTTAGCTAATAATTTTCAACTCTCTTTGAGATTAAAAGTGATATGTGCATTACAGATGGCCTCTAGTTACATACTCTATTGTACTCTATTACTGCATGAAAATATAATTATGAATCCACATTTTGACATCAATAAATGATTTAGATTTTTCCGCACAGAAGTATTGCTAAGTGTGACTTAATAGTCTCATGTTCTATGTATTTATCCTACATAATGAATCAAATTGGGCTTATTAAGCCAGTTTCACAGAAGGATCCTTATAAATGTGCCTACAGCCCCTCCAGCTTTCTTCCGTTTAATATTCAGCGTGCTTCTCTCCTCTCTTTCTTTACAGAAAGTTTCCCTTAACCTCGTCTCATTGGCATTTTAACCCAGGTTAATCCAGGTTATCGCTGGCTCAATTATTTCGCTAATGACACAGTCAATTTCTCATTGAACGAGCTGCAACTTTTCTATGAATATTTCCTCACTGGCAGAGTTTGAAAACTCGCTTCCCCTTACTTTAGTCCCTGATATCAGATATACCGCTGCATATGACTGGGGTCCTTGACTGCTGCCTTTCTGTGTTCTCTAAATGCAGCGATCATTCAGAAGCGATTGAAGAAGGAGAAGAAAGCAAAGAGGAAATTGCAGGAGGCGCTGGAGTATGAGTCAAAACGACGAGAGCAGGCGGAGCAATCCCTGAAACAGACATCACCCACAGAAAGTCTCAGATCACTCAATGGTGAGACACTTTACCAGAACGTTAACATATTACAAGAGATTTACAGTAGAAATTATGTGTTTTTCTATTAAGTCTTATGAGATGTTTTGAAGATAAGAATTTGTACTACTGATGAAGGTCGCTTTATGTTAAATATTGTTTTTTTGTTGTTGTTGTGTTGTATAATTAATTTCTGAGAATCTAATCTGATGAAATATGCTTCAGTATATTAGACATTGCATGGTAACACTTTACAAAGAGTTTCATAAGTTAACATGAACTAGCATTTATTAATCTTAGTTAATTACAGTGCTTATTAACGCATTATTAAAATCACAAGCGCTGTGAACTAACATGAACAATGAACAACTGTATTTTTATTAACTAAGATTAACAAAGATTAATAAATAGTGTAATAAATGTATTGTTCATTGTTCGTTCATGTTAGTTAATGCATTAACTAATGTTAACAGTTGACACCTTACTGAAAAGTGTTACCGATACCATTATAAGGTGGCTATTATCGCAAAAAGAAGAAATCCTCATGTTGGGGTCTTGTAATAAGGGGTTTAATATGTGAAAATTACGAGGTGACTGCACCGCTTAATGTACATCTAATGACTAAATATATATATGGGTCATTCTATAATTAGAGGTACATTTAGAATTTGAAGATGTGAAGACATTTTTTTTCCTTTTTCCCAAAACCCAAACATGACCTTACATAGCTGCTTTGAAACAATCTATATTGTATAATATATTGTATATTGTATTCTATATTGTATGAAGTTCTATATAAATAAAGGTGATCTGTATGAATATGTGTATAAAATAACTTCTGTGTTTGCAATGTCCACCATGTTACCTTTACTGGGTAACACAGTTGATAGGTAACTTCACATTTTTAGTGTTTTGGGCCTATACTTAACATGGAAGCCTACAACTACTGAGCATATGGTATGTTTAGAAATATATTTTCATTGACAGAACATAAGTTTTAGTTAAATTGTCTTGTTAAAATTTGCAGCAATAATACTTGTGTAACACTGTTGACAGTCAATTAATTCACTCATGACAGGTTTACTAGTTTAACCAATATTAGGGGAAAGAGAGAGAACATAACTTCTAGTGTTTCATCCATGTGCTTCTAGAAGTAATATCATCATGCTGTGCAAATTATGCGAGAATGGGACAAACCATTCCTTTTTGAGGGGGGTAACTTGTGGGTAACTTAGTTGACAATGGATTTTCAGACGCAAATAAAACAAGTTATATCAGTATAAACACTTATTATTTTTTAAGTGCACACACAAATATTTTTTTAAGTGCACACCCTTGATAACCCAATTTAACTGAAGGCAAAACTATGAAATTAATTTATATTTGAGGTAATTCTCATACTTAAATGCAGAGTAGAATGACCAACTTAACAAAAACGGACAGCTGAATATCAGGGTTGTATGTAATATAAACATCATCTTTAAACAAAAGATAGGGCTTTTTCAATATATAGTAGTGTGATTGGAAAAGTATAATTGTGTACTAGAAAATTAAGCATCAGGGCTTAAAAATATACTTCACGGACATGAGATGTACCCACAATTATAGAATGACCCATATATATTTTGTATGCGATTAATCGTTTGACAGCCCTGATATATATATATATAACTATCACGATTAATCGCATGCAAAATAAAAGTTTGAGTTTGCCTAAGATTTGTGTGTGTACTGTGTGTAATTATATATATATATATATATATATATATATATATATATATATATATATATATAT
>JAHKKF010515028.1:0-31240 GCA_019740295.1 Labeo calbasu
AAAGGAGAAGTGCTCACTAACACAGATTTAGACAGATTTGTGAACAATATTTGAGAGAAATAGGCCTTTTGTGTACATAGAAAAAGTCTTAGATCATTTTGAGTTCAGCTCAGGAAAAATGGGGGCAAAAACAAAAATGTTGCGTTTATAATTTTGGTCAGTGTAAGAGGTCACTGTGCTTATAAAAAAATTCTGTTTTAAAACTCAAAACTTCCTCATTAGACTAAAACAGCTAATATTGAAGCCAGTCTGCTAAAACAATAGGTTCTAAAATTTGCCACATTATGACGTCATAGTGTGACTAAACACCGCCTCCACAGAAGCTCAACGCCTGCTTCTACATCGCTGCCTGTTTAGCCCCACCCACTGATTCACACATGTGGTGTAAATAACGAACTTTATTTTTAATGTCCTAGACTGTGTTAGTAAGAATTTGGCCTTTGTTCACTTCATTTTACTGAGATTTGTTTACAAACAAGGCACAATTCGACGCAGAAAGATTGAAACTACAAGACAATGGTGTGCAGACTATATTGGATCTGACAGTTATGTCGCACCACACAAGCGTGAGTATATTTTATTACATGGTCACTATTGCTTTGTCTGTTATTACAGATTGTTTGATATGCACTATTTACATGAGTATTTACTTGTTTTTTTTAGCCTAAATCGCAGTGGCGTCAATCTATAAAGGATGTAGGCTGTCAAACATACACAACTGTTAGCCAATCATAGCAGTGGGCTTTTGCTTCCGAGTTTACAATCCACCATGTTTATTCAAACAGAGCGTTCTGATGAGGGTGTAAAAACAGAACAGAAAATAGCCTATTACTTCTAAATTCTGATGTTTTTTGATAAACATCTTGATAACATTATAAGCGGACCACAGAGAGCAGTACAAAATGTAAAAAAACAAAGGCAGCTCATGACCCCTTTAAGTTTTTGTCCAAATATAAATTGTATGGATTACTTGTATGTCCTTTTTGAGGCTTAAAAGTTGACTTTTATAACATGGACAAAAACAGTTGAGACATTCTTCAAATGATCTTGTTTTTTATGCAGAAGAAAAAAAAAAAAAGTTTGGAACCACATGGTGGTGAGTAAATAATGGCAGAATTTTCATTTTTGGCTGAACTATTACTTTAAACTCAGTTGGAAAACAATAGTGCCCTCACAGTCCTGCTAAACATGACAGCTTAACCCTGACTGTGACCTCTGAGGACAGACCAAACAGCACTTATACTCTACCCCCTGGGTCTGTGCCCGGACAATGCACATGGACATTATAGGATGCTGATGATGAGTTTATTAGTTTTGTTGAGATGTGATGACAGACTTGTAGGACAAGAATGGTTTCAGTGAAGGTCAAGCACTCCCTCTAGAGGTGAAAACAAAGAGCTCACATTTAAACATCTAGAAAAGCAAGCAATTATCAAACAACATTAACTGTACTCTCTTAAAAATGACAGTTCTTCACTGGCATCGATTTGATGAAAAACCTTTAAAGTGATACTACACCCAAAAATTTTAATTCTGTCATTAATTACTCACCCTCATGTCGTAAAACCACAAGACCTTCGTTCATCTTCAGAACATAAATTAAGATAGTTTTGACAAAATCAGAGAGCTTTCTAACCCTGCATAGACAGCAATGTAATTACCACACTCAAGGCACAGAGAGGTAGTAAGGAGATCATTAAAATAGTCCACGTAACATCAGTGGTTCAACCATTCTTTGGGGAACCCAAACTGGTTCTATTGAAACCCCCATTTTGGACTCAGTGTAGAGAACACCTCTGTGCAAGCTGCACAGTGGGAAGAATCTATGGGAAATCCAGGTAAATTATGTTCATTTGAAGAGGGCCATTCCTGTCTTTGCCTATGGCCCACACTGTAAAAAAAAATGTTGAGTCAGCTTAAAATAGTTTGATACCTGGCTGCCTTAAAATTTTAAGTTTAGTCAACTCAAATAAGTTTAGTCAAAATTGTACTAAGTGAAAACTTCGACATTTGTGTTGACTAAACTTAAAATTTTAAGGCAGCCAATCTGCTACTCCTTGTGAGTGCATGAGTGCTTCCTCTAATCACATAAAAAAACTAGAGTCAAAACAACTTGTTTTCAAATGAGGACTAGGCTTTGCTTAGTCGAGGATCCGATTAGCTGTCAAAATAAAGATGAAATGCCTCAGAGACAATTACAGAATATACAGTGCATAGATAATACACAACAGTCTGCTAATGCTAATAAATAAATAAATTCTGAATAAAAATAATCTAATGCATCCTGATCAAAGGCAAATCCAAAGCAAGCAACTGCACTGATTGTAGGATTGCAGACAAACATGTAACCAGTTTCACCACCAGATGGAGCCACAGCTACACAGGAGAACCTGCCAAAAAATAGACCCCTTTAAAACTGACAAGAAATATACAAAATCTTGCTAGTCATATTAGAGGACTTTAACTACAATCTCACTTCATAGGTCAATGTATTGCATTATTTACAACCATTTTCTTTTCTCTCTCTCTCTATCTCTGAAAACCTGGATGCAAAGCAAACCAGAATAAAACACAACCTTAATCGGTCTAAACAGAAAGCGAATCTTAATTTTTGAAATACAGCCTTTCATTACATGCAGCAAGCAATACAATAACAAATCTGGCAGTATCAGAATCACTGAACCCAGAATGCAATGAATCTAGTACACAGGGCAGCATTTCATGGTATTTACCATGCAGATCATGTGTACATCACTCACATTCCAATGGTTTGGGGAAGTTACAATACACACAGATCTCAGGCTGTATATTCCAGGCTATAGTAACAATAGCATCATCTAATTACACATAATTACCTTCAGTTTAATTCCCTGTAGTGTACATGTGCATTTTGTGCATCCAAATATAGATCCAAATGAATGATTTAGCCCTGGACTCGGTCAGCCTGTGCTTTTTAGCTTTTAAATGCATGCTTGAATGCACTGTCATGCTGGAGAAAAATATATGTGTAAATTAATTTTATAGATCAACAGGAGCTTCTCTGTGCTCAATGAAAGTAAGCGAGATGGAAATTATGAGGGTCTCATGCCCTCGCAAAGCTACAGCTATTGTGCCATGTAGAAACATAAATCCAGTGGACCAAAGGTAGATGATATCCTGTGGCAATAATGATACCAGTAGCACAACATCAACAGGACAACAAAGCATGTTTTTCAACCAAAACACTTACAAGCTCAAAATTGTTTATTGATATTAGAGGCCTTTAACTGTAAAATAAAATACAACAAAAATTATGTTATATAAAATTAATATTTTTAAATGATATTTTTAAAATAATATAATAAGTATTATAGCAAAAAATGTGTCAAAATAATGGCGAATTTTGGAAAGATTTCAAAATGATTTAGCCTTCCCTTAAAGTCTGATTGTTCCTGACTACATTTAATATTTTAATACACAAATTAGCTCTAAAAAATAAAAAAAAGAGGCAAATTTATTGAATTACGCAGAAAAAGCGATAAAAAGAGATAAAAGCCTATGTTTCACATCAAGACAAGCTGTCCATATCGCCCCCTCAAGAAGAATAACGAGATCTGTGCAGTTGCTCCACTGATTGGTCAGAATCGTTCATGCTGTCACAAAGGATCATGGGATGGACCACCACACACCCACTGCCCAGACAGCGTGGGCGTTTCCGTGGTAACAGAGGACAGCGGCGATCTTTACGTGGCCTCAGTGAGCCACTAATGAGTATGAGAGTATGTGTGTGTGCACACTAGTTCATCTCTCCATGCTACAGTGCAAACAGGGGTTTATGTTGTAAGAGAGACACTGCAGTGAGATTCTTATGTTGGAAATTCATCCAACATAAGAATCTTGGCTGGTGTGTGGGTGTGCGTGCGCGTGTGTGTAAACTGATCTTCTGGTTCAGTAAAAGTAAATGTCAGGGTTGCTTTCTAATTAGGAGGACCCGAAACGAAAGCAATTCCCCATTCTGGCATAAGGGAAAAACATATTAAAACAAATGTCAAAGTTATGAATACTGGTAAATGAAGTATTGCTCTACATGCAAACATACACATGTGCACTCGCACGGACACGTGCATGTGTACAAATTCACATACAGGAAATTCATCTGACATCCCCCAGACAAGCAAACAAGAGCCAAATGCATCAAGCTTGGCTCTCCCCTCTAACTCTCTCTCTATTTTTGTATTCAAATACAGTGCCAAGTCCAAGAAACGACTGTTTGCATTAGCAATCCTGGATTCGTTATTATTGAGAGAGCCCACATTTATGTTAAAAAGTGCAGGGTGTGTTTTGAACTCTATATAACCCATTAAATAACCTTCACATAAATGTGTATGACTGAAAACATTACATCAACTACTGCACACGCACATTTTTAAAATGCACTCTCAAAACACTGCAATTCTACTTTAATAGAATCCAACAATGACTTGATTATGTGTTAAATTACACAGATTATGTGTGGAATGAATGTATAAATGATTTGGCTTGAACAATAAATGCATCCTATTTCTCCCCAAGGTGGCTTAAATCAATATTTTACCAAAGGTTTGATTAAAAGCACTCTCTTTGTGTCTGCCTCTAGCTATTCCATTTGCTGTTGAAAAGAGCTGCTCAGATTATTTTTCACTCTCTCTAGGAATTCTTTGATATTAATCAAACATTTGATTGTTGGAGATGAAATTGAAATTTTCATAATTTCCATGGAGTCTCTCGGCATGTTCAATGGTGAGGACAAAATGTCTTCGGCCAAACTCAGACAGTAAATCACTGCCCATTTAAAATCACCATTTTTTTAATGTATGTACATTATTGAGGACTTTGTACTTGACATTAATTTACACATTTTAAAAATAAACAGTCTAAATAAAAAGTTTGAGACGCATAGTTCTACAAACCACCAAGTAAACTAAATGCGTTAGAAATCGCGTTTCTAAATGCATAAAGGTGACTACTGCTCTTTAAGATCTTGTAGCTGTGTGCGAGCGAATCATAAAATTGTACCACGAGACCCAGGGCTTCTGCCTCATCGTGACGTGAAAGAGTTCCCTTCGATAAATATAAACACTTTCTAAATTTAGTCCCCTCACAAAATTAATTCCCTGACGATTCCTTTGACGCTAGTCACGTGTGCGCATTTCGTGAGTGTGTGTGGGGGGTGGAGGGGGGTGACATTTTGACATATAAAGCTGTTTCAAGGGCGAATTCTGCATTAGAAGCGCGGGCAAACCCGAGCTGCGCAATTGCTCTAGACATTCCTTTAGGGTTGCGAGGGAGAGCGGATTAATCGTCCACTCCTGAGGTTTCGCGTTCCAACTGTTTGGATGGATTTTCCCAACACTTGGCTGACTGAACGGAGGTCGGAGTCATGGAGAGCCGTGCATCGAGCGTCTGTGTACAAGTGGATATCGCGTTGGGGGATCTACAAGTTGTATTGATGCCATTTAGTTCCCCGTCATGAACTGTCCTGGAGTTGCGGTTCAAAGTTGGGGGCTTTAAGAGCGGGGAACATCATGCACACAGCGGAGCTTGCGCTCTCTCTCCTACTCGTCGTGATCATCGTTGTGTCGCTGCTGTCCAACGTGCTGGTGCTGATCTGCTTCTTGTACAATGCCGAAATTCGCAGGCAGGTTCCTGGGTTGTTTATACTCAACCTGACGTTCTGCAACCTGCTCCTGTCCGCCTCCAGCATGCCGTTGACTCTTTTCGGGGTGTTGAGTAATGCACATCCCGGAGGACAAATTTTCTGTCAGGTGGTCGGCTTTCTGGACACTTTCCTGACCACCAACTCCATGCTGAGTATGGCTGCGCTCAGCATCGACCGGTGGGTTGCAGTGGTGTTCCCTCTGAGTTACCATTCCAGGATCCGTCACCGGGACGCTGTACTCGCTCTGGCTTACACGTGGGTGCACTCGTTGTCCTTCTCCGTGGTTGCCGCGTGCCTCTCCTGGGTGGGCTACCATCAGCTGTACGCGTCGTGCACGCTCTGTAACGGCAGGGCGGTCAATGCCAAGACGCAGTTCGCGATTTACACCATGGTGCTGCACTCGCTCACGTTCCTGCTGGTGTCGGTGGTGCTCTGCGTCACGTATCTGAAAGTGCTCAAAGTTGCGCGCTTTCACTGCAAGCGCATAGATGTGATAACCATGCAAACGCTCGTATTGCTAGTGGACATTCACCCCAGGTAAGAATGAGAATATGCCAATTTTACGGTTAGAAACAAAGAAAGAAAACTAGCAGCGGTGGTTTTCAGAACTTTATCGTAGAAACACGGTGACGATAATACACCGATATTGGCGACGGCAAGTTTTACATACTGTCAATAGGTTATTTAGTTGTCAAATGCAATAACTATAGTCTGTAATAATTCAAATGCTACCATGTTAACAAACACTATAAACTTAATAAACAACATAAAATGCAACAAAACCCAAACAAATAACCAATAACACCAATAATGTTTGTACATGGAACTCGGGGAATTCCCCTTTCTCTAATTGCCATGTATGCTTTTTCTTAATATTAAAGTGTTATTATGTGTAATATTAAACTGATTGTTAAACTTACTAATATTCTCTTCAAATTTAGCTCTTAAGTGTCTGCACCAATAAATATTATATCACATACTCAGCATTCAAACATTAAATAAAGTGCTAGATAAACTCTTTAGAGCTGCTGGATTTCAGCACCACAGTTTTGGTCCACTGCCCTCTACACTAGATCTGACAGGGATTTCAACCTACTGAATCTTAAATAATCGTTCTGAACTAACTAAACATGTATTTTATTTCCTTGGATATATCAATAGTATAATCACATATTCAGCACTCAAATATTAAATAGAGGCCAGAGAAACTCTTTAGAGCTGCTGGGTTTCAGCACCACAGTTTTGGTCCACAGCCCTCTCTACACTAGATCTGACAGGGATTTTAACCTACCAAATCCTAAACTAAATTAACATGTCTTTTTTTGTTTTTGGATATTTCACAGAAACAAAGTAATGTCTCTAAATAAATAATATTCATAGTCAAAATTGTAACTGGTGGAAAACTACAGAGCTAAAAAAAATTGTAAAAAAATCACAAATGCATAAACTGATACGTTAATTATCCTGTGATTTAAAGACTGCACTGATCATTGACAAAGGCATCATATTTCAATGTATCAAACTGGAATTAAACAGCTCATGTCATGTGATTATTCACAGTAGCCTTGTAAAAATGTTAACATGAAATGAAGACAAAAATACATAAACAACTAACACTAGACTAGGGCTGTCACTAATGATTATTCTGGTAATAGAGTAATCTGTCGATTAGTCTGCCGATTAATCGAGAAATCGGATCATTATAATAGATTTTTTTTTTGTAGTAATAAAAATAAACCTAAGCAAACAACAGCCTTTAAGATTACTTCAAATGCATATATTATAGCAATAAGTCAACGATAATTAGTTCTAATAAAGTATCAAAAGTAAGTAATCATGTTTTATTGAACAAAACTGTATTATAATATATATTAAACCTGCATCGCATTGATTTATTTCATTGAATCGTAGGGTTTGTGAATTCACAATAGCACTATGCTTTATTATGATTTTTAAATAAGTTTAGTATATCACGCAGCCTTGGAAAATGGTCTAATTATGCGCTTCATGGATTCTCGTCCATGGAATGCATCACTTCCGGTATTTTTGCTGGTAACTCGACATACAGGCAAAATGCAATCAAGGATTTTTTAACACAAAGTGCTCAAATTGAATCGAGGGCTTGTGACAGCCCTACACTGAACCACTAAAATTTCAAATGACATCACAAATGTAACTTGTGCAATGGCACAAGGCATTAATAGAACTGTGATCTACAATTTCTACTTTAAAGTAAATCAATGATCAACCTTACATAATAAAATGTTTTTATTCTGTACCAAATAATATGTCTGAAAAAAAAGTTAGTGGCTGAACATACCTCTCTCACATGCCAACAGATATCAAGAGACATTTGTGCTCATCAGAGAGTGTACACCACCAGCTCATTGCCCAGAGCTCTGGATGACTTTCAATGGCAACATGTCGACCACAATAACTTATTAACCAACAATGACAAATCACAATAGCCCTACAAACCACATGTAATGAGCACATCTGGTGTTCAGGCAGGGGATGTATCAGAGCACTCCACATACGCAA
The DNA here is from genome assembly GCA_019740295.1 of Labeo calbasu. Classification (NCBI taxonomy): domain Eukaryota; kingdom Metazoa; phylum Chordata; class Actinopteri; order Cypriniformes; family Cyprinidae; genus Labeo; species Labeo calbasu. Next base: position 8,219 of record JAHKKF010515028.1, read on the forward strand.
AGGGAAAGGAAAATGACTGCCAGCTGTTGGCTCTTGTGCTATCCATGCAAATAAATAAATAAAAAGCTACAGCTTTTTATAGACTGATATAGCAATCAAATAATCACGCCGTACTACTTCTTGACACAAGTGACCATGTGAGCAAGTGTTAAATAATCCACTGCAGGTGTGACGAAGTTAATCTGACATTTCAATGATTCGCTGAAACAGCTTGGGCAAACATCCTCACTCTATGGGAACACCTGTTATGTTTAGTCAGAATGTTTAAAAGGTTCATAATGTGGTGAAGTATGTATGTCTGGTGCATAGACACAGATAGATAACATCTGTTTGAAGCTTGGAAAAAGTGTGCTTGTCTCATATGCATTAATGACATAATTCAAGTGAGAGAAATCATCTAAATGGTGGTCATAACTTTTGTCCAGTGTTCGTCAACGCTGTTTGGAGGAGCAGAAAAGGAGGAGACAGAGAGCCACACGCAAAATTAGTACCTTCATTGGAACCTTCGTCATCTGTTTCACCCCTTATGTCATTACCAGGTAAGCCACCTGTTTTTCTCCCCTGGGCGCAGCATCTGTGCAGTCATGCTGTTGTTTTAGTTTAATTTGTTGGCCAGGTTGAGATCCCTGGATGTTATTAAGCTGCATGCTTGATGTAATACTAATAAGCTGGAGGACACTGCATATTGTTTAAAGGAGACCGAAGGCATTTGTAACACTTTTCTATTTTGTTAGTGAATATTACTGAAAAGTTTTATTAATTAATACCTTTATATGGTACTAATTCTTTTAGCTGAGGAACAACATTGTCTAAAGCAAAAAAAAATAAAAATGTCAGTGATGTAGATAAAATGAAAAGCAATCAAGTATATACACTAAAAAACGCTGGGTTATGACTCAGATTTGGGTGAAATATGGACAAACTTAGCGAATGGGTTGTTTTGATCCAGATGGGTAGTTCTGGGTAGTGTTATTTAACTCAACTAGTGCTTAAAAGTACTATATGTCTTGCTTAAAATGAACCCAAAATAGGTTGGAAATTAACATTTATTGATATGTTGACTAAATAATAATTAACATTTTTTAATTGCTAATTGCTAAATGTTCACCTTTTAACTTACAACCTATTTTGGGTAGATTTTAAGCAAGAAATATAGTAATTCTTAAACAATAGTTGAGTTAAATAAAACTACCCAGAAGTTTGGGTTCAACATTTAACCCGCTGGGTTTGTCCATATTTCACCAAGTGCTGAGTTGTATTTAACCCAGCATTTTTTAGAGTGTAGTAACAATTTAAATATGTTGCATCAAAATATGCATTACAAATAATAAGTAATATAGATTACTTATAAATTGCAGTCCTTTGCTGATTACAAAGTACCTGACGAAAAACGTTGTCTACATAAATCTATTAGATTCCCCATTTTAGGTAATATAATGTGACTGCTTTTGAATTACTTTTAGATTACTTCTGACCTAACCCGTTTATTCTAATAGATGTGAGTAATTTAAAAGTAAAACCAAAATATATTCCTTTCCTTATTATCAACACAAGTGTATTAAATGTCAGGGTTAAACTGGAGTTTGTGAAGGCACTGCAGGGTTTGATAAAAAGCTAATTAATTAAATCATAAAAATGTGAACTTAAAAATAACAGGGTTCCTACAGATACTGTAAAATGAAATTATAAAACTTTCAAGGACTTTTCAAGCAATACTTTTTGATTTTCAAGGACTTCAATCAGAAATCTCACTTATCAAATAATGTCTTATATTTCACAATTTAAAAAAAGAAATAGATAAATAAAATATATTCTAATAAAAAATGTATTTAATTTAGTATTTGTAAAAGGGATTTGTATTTGGGTATAATTTCTTTTTTCTTTGTTTTGTTTTTATAACTGTACTGCCTAAATGGTTTGATATTTTCTGTTTTAAAAAAAATCTGAAAAACAATGGAAAAAATCTGATCTAAAACAAATGATTTGTGAACCCGCACTGAAGTCCCAATCTGAATCAAATCATTCGCGATCCACGCTCTTAAAATCATTACAAGTGATGTCGAAATTTAAAATGAATGGCTCTTATAATTTGATCAGGTTTTTGGTAGTGAATTGCTTGAAATGAATGATCAAGTCACGAGTTTGAATCAATCAGACCGGTTTCAGCATAAATGACTAATTTGATTTGTCTGTTCCTCTTTTGGCATCTTCAGCCATGTTCACGCGACACTGTCGGTGCTACTACTAGTTTGGCGTTATTGTTTTTTTTAACAATAACTGAAATATGTGAAAAAGGTATGAATTGTGTGAATTTTGTGTAAAAACATATGTGCTTACTGACAAAATTAAACACTTATTTGTTTGATACATTGTCTTTCAATAATTCAACTCTTCAGGAATATCAATATTTTCAAGGGTTTTTCAGGTCTTAAATTTCAAAGCCAAATTCAAGGACTTCAGGCACTTTAAGCACCTTGTACAAACCCTGAAATAATTACTTTAAGATAAAAGTACTAAAAATAAAAATATTTTGTTTACCTGCATGGTCATTGTTATCACTAACTGACATCAGATAACTGTCAGACTGGACAATTATTTTAGTTAATTAAAATTAAAATTTAACTGGTTTAAAATACTGTGCGAATATGTAATCATGTAATCCATTAAAGAGTAACTGTAATCTAACAAGCATTTTAAAATGTAATATAATCTAATTACAAGTACTTTGTAAACATTTCTCAAAAACTGGTCTCCCCCTGCAGTATCCTACAAGTTATGAAATGTGAAGCCTGTAGCTCTTGTACTAATGTCTCTGGTCATGCATGTCCACCTGACTCATAATCCAAAATGAAGAAGGGCCTCCTGACTAGGCATGTTACATAACCTGGGTAAGCTCAGAGAAGATGGAGGGATGAACCGTCTTGTGTGTCCTCCTGAAAGCCCCTGTCAAAAGCAATTTTTAAAAGCAATTGTTAGTGTCCCATTCAGGTCACAGATTGTCCCTCACAAACTAAAAAACAGAAATTGTTCTGCATTTACTCCCTCCGCTATACAACTGTATAACCTTCAATATGCAAAGAAGGGACTTTGCAGCTTGTCTTGCTCATGTGGGTGTCATGTCTTTAGGATTGTGGAGCTATTTGTGACGGAGCCATTTAATCCATATTGGGGTGTGCTGTGTAAGAGTCTGGCGTACAGCAAAGCTGCATGCGACCCCTTCGTCTACTCTCTTCTGCGACACCAATACAGGAAGACCTGCAGTGACATCATCAATCGACTTTTGAAACGCAGCTCCCCGAATGGCTCGGGGCATCAGCAGGAAAACGGAAAGATTGGGAGGGCCAAGGAAATCGTAAAAGACGGGGGAGTCGGAGCCAGACCTGCAGACTGAGGACTCCTGTTGCTATAGAGATGAACGATCACAAAGGTAGAGCTTCGACTCTGGAGGGAGAGAGAACAATGAAGGCAGAGAAAACAGCGGGAGAGCAGGCTCTGCATTTCTCAACTCAAAAAGAATTCGAGATGTAACTGTAGCAAGAGATTTTAGTAGCAAATGAGATTCTTTTTTATAAAAATATTATTGATTCTCTTTCGTTCTCTCTTTCTACCTTTCTTTCTTTCTCCAATCGATTCTGAAGTCAAACTTCTGTAAAGCTGCAATCCACGAAAGCTGCTAGTTAGCCAACATTCAAAGAGAATCCGTAGGGCCTGTTACGTATCGTGGTCTGATTTGTCTCCTATGTTATAGTGCTAAAGTGCTGTTTAGACTTAACGAATAAGTGACTCCTTTGACTTAATCTGTATCACACGGTCAAATGTGAGAAAACAAGATCGCATTGTGAGTTTTTCAAAACAGAATAGGAAATATTTTCTAGACAATGTTTTAGTGGAACTCAGTGGCATGTGGTTTTGATTTTTGTAGCATGTATTGTATCTTCAGGGTTTAGATATGAAGCCCAAAAGCAATGGGTGGACCTGTTCTTATGGTGCCTTTATTTATTTTATTTATTTATTTAAAACGCAACCTGCTTAGACTGAATTTTATAGGAAGTTTATGAAACTAACAAGCTCATTTCAGCAGAGAATTGTAGAGAAATAACAATGTGTAAACCAAAGGGTACAAAAACAGAGGAGATAAAATGAATATTTATTGAGAGTGAAACAACACAGCTTAAAAAATGTTGGATTCAATTCTGACGGCATAAACAATCTCTTTTTCTTACTTGCCTCTGAAAATTATGCGTGAAAATATTGTGCAAGTGCCTGAAGTGCTGTCATATGGGTTTACTTAATTAATGTTCTCCGTGTGGGAACACTGGCCACAAGATACAGAAAAAAAAGTCTTGCAAAATGGAAAAAGTGACAATTTTTCTTTCCCTTATCGTTCTGAGTTTTACAATGCTGTTCTTTGTCTATGTATTGTATATATGCATATACATTTTTGTATTTTTAAAGAGTAAATCATTTCTACAGGGTAATTTATATTTGAATGTCACTCTATAGTAAATATGTATTGTTTTATTTTTTTGTAGAGTGTGTATGTGTGCGAACATGTGACATTTGGAAGTGGGAACATTATTATGTATAAAACTACATGTTTAAATGTTTTTCTTTCGTGCAAATGTAAAGCCTTAGGAAGAAACATGTCTATTTTTGTTAAGCAGAAAATAACGTAGTTTTAAATTTTGCTACATAAATATCTTTGTGACTTTGATGACAATAAACAGTGCGTTTGAAAAGAGCAGAGGTTTTTGTTATTTGTTTGACAGATTTTTACGGAGCACGAAGCACAACAGAAATGAAACGCAAGCAAAGAAGTCCAATTTACGTTCTGCATATCTAGTCCTTGCCTTCTAAGTTTCCCTCTGTCTGAGAAAAGGAAGAGAAATGCTTGGAAAGTTCAATTCCAAAGCAGGAGAAAGAAAGAGAGAGAGCGAGCGATAGGAATGTGGGAGAGACAATTACTTTGTGAAACGGTTTAAAACAGATTTCATCCCTCCTCTGTTCAACTGAAACGAAGACAGCTTTGCACTTTGCACTCATGCTATGGCTCAGAAGGCACACAATAGAGAGAGAAAGAGTCAAGAAGTCTCTGTAATTGCAGGTTCAGAAGAAAAAGAAAAGAAGGAACCATAAAAAGAGAAGTAGAGAGCGTGAAGGCAGACGTAATAGAACTGCAAGAAATGAGACCACTAAAGAATTCTGGGTAATTATTACCACCCCCACTCGCAAAGCAAACAAGAACAGAAGAAAATTACATCAGATTCCAGCCTCGACAGCCCCCAGATTATAAAAACAGTCCTTACTCGGGTCTTCCCTATCTCCTGTATTGTGTTTGTTTCATTTTATGGATTTTTCACTGCTGAGTATGTCATCCCCATTTCTCAGTGATCCATCAATCCTGGTCTACAAAGGCAAAAGACAGTAATCACACCAACACTGAAACTGGAGGAAATGTATCAATAATGACTGCCCAAAATATAGCTTTGCCATGACAGGAATATATTACTACGTAAATATATATTTAATAGGGCTGGCAAACGATTAATCGCGATTAATCGTATAGAAAATAAAAGTTTGAGTTTGCCTAATATATGTGTGTGTACGGTGTACAATTATTATGTATATATAAATACAAGCACATTCATGTATATATTTAAGAAGCATTTACAAGTATATGTATTATTATAATTCTAATATAAATTCTTATAGAGAATTTATATTATATATGAACAAAAATATTTTGTACATAACATATCTCTCTTAAATATATACATGATTTGTGTGTATTTATATATACATAATAATTACACAAAGTACACACACATATATTAGGCAAACTTTTATTTTCTATTAGATTAAATGCGACTAATCATTTGCCTGTCCTAATATTTAAATAGAAAAGAGAGATTTTAAATTCCAATAATATTTAGCATATTTAATCATTAAAGATAGGACTGATTCGATATTGATCATTTTGAAAATATATCAGGTACAGTACATGCCAAATTTTATCAAGGAAAAAAACCTCTCAACTAATGCTGTAAAATATACATGAGATTCAGTTAGTACTACATTACTATAATAATAAGGTTAAAATGAACTCATTTGTTTACAAATGCTTAAATTACACTCAATCTAGTTTTATAATGACACATTTATAATTACATAATTATATTTTTACTCCAATTCATTTTTAGATATATCAACATTTAAATAGTAGCTGTCATGAAAGCTTCACAGCTTTATTCAAAAATAAATTAAACACTGAAAAACAGTCAAAATAATAATGAATATGTTATCTGGTGCATATATTTAGCAAAATGCTTAAAAAAGAATTTATGGTCACTGTATATGTTTTTTTCTGAGGTGAATGTGGCGTTACGAGACATTTACAAGCGGTTATATTGATGTCTTTGCACAGTTAAAACTAACTGAGCGATTACGAAAGACAGGACAAATATTTCATTAAGTTGTACTCGCTCTTAACATACCTTCAGGTGTTTATTTCATGTTTATTTCATGCTGTAACTGGTAAAGCAGAGGAGATGATCAGTTCATGTGCGCTTCGGCTGCCATTTCTCCTAAACTGAGGCAATACAGCAATGTGTAACTCCACATTAAACAGCGTCAAAATGGCATTTATTGTTTGAATATTGCAATAAATGAACAGAATTTGAAATCTGAGACTTTGTTTCATATCAAAAGTAACAAAGCACAAAGCTTATTGTGATTTATTGGATGGGAGGTACGCTACAACGTTCCATTTACTGACAGATTTAGGGGGATTTAGGAATCAATATTGTTAAGTGAAAATGAGAATCGATTATATTCAAGAAAAGGATATTTTGTACCCAGCCCTAATTAAAAAGTTCTTTCAGATTTTTTTTTAACACACTCCTACATATTAGGTGTACATATTTACACTCTTAAAAACAAAGGTTTTTTGGCTAAATGGTTCCATTAAAAACCTTTAACATCTGAAGAAAGAGATGTTTGTTTTTTTTAATGGTTCTTTTATGGCATTACTGTGAAGAACCTGAAAATATTCATTATTAACTACAAGTTTTCCCTCAATAATCTTATAATTACTGTTCATTGATAGTAAGTAAGGTAGTTGTACTAGTTTTGTTTAGGCACTGGGTAGGGTTAAGGGATCTAGAATATGGTCATGCAAAATAAGGAATTAATATGTGTTTTATAAGTTCTAATAAACAGCCAATATACTAGTAATATGCATGCTAATAAGCAACTAGTTAATAGTGAATAGTGTTCCCTAATTTAAAGTGTTCATATATTTACAATCAGCTCTTGATATTATGGTTTAATAGAAAAAACACCACTAAATCACACACAATTTTTTATCTCCTTATATTATCCAATCATATTAGACATGACTAGTTCTTTTATAACCATTTTACAATAATTAGTTCAACAAACCTATTTCTTTAATACTCATTTCCATGAGCTCTACTAGTTTAGATAAGAACATTTACCAAGTAAGGATGACTGGCAGCCTGAGACAACAGTCAATTACACAGTTTAGAGGTCAAAATGCTAAAACATTTGACCGCAGGATTCCTTGATTGACCAATCAGAATCAAGTATTCCAGAGAGCCATGTGATAATGGTAGATAATGGTAATGGCACGTTTAACTCTTGACAATACTTGAAAAGTCTAATTTAAAGATGTCCAGTGGCACAAAGAGAAATACCTCATCTGCCATCTTCAATAACAGCTTACTGTGAATTAGAAAGAAAAAAAATCATCTATTTCATCACAGCTTGTTTGGAAGCTTGATTATCATGAGAATGTGAGACTGAATGTCAGACTGTTGACGACAACCAAAGGCATTAGCTGTAAATAAACTATATTTATAAAAAAAATCTCTTTTTCTTCTGAACTCCAGCTTAGAAACTCATACTGAGTGTTATTTGCTCTTGTATGATAAATTACTTGTAATGTTCCTCATTTGTAAGACACTTTAGCGACATGTTATTACATGTTGCCATGTTTCATAAAGGTTCCTACTGTTATACATCTAAAACAGCCTCAATTTCACCATTAGCTTGTGTTGAACACGATGTGCGCTACAGCCTAGATTAAATAAACTCTACACAATTCTACACAAATATTCACACAGACAGACACTCTTAACCATAGTCATTTAAGGACATGCTTGTACAAACATTTAACCTCTTTCACACACACACAATTGCACATACACAAGCAAATTCCTAAATTACTATCATTTGCTCCAAGACTCACCCACACAAACACAGCACAGAACTCTCCAGGGACTCACGCAGTGAGCCCAATTAAAAACTGAGCAAGCGGATAGACAGAAAGAGAGGGGTAAAAAAAGAAAAGGAAAACACAGAGCGCTGTCAGTTTGTTCTCTTATTTCCACTCGTGAACTGAACAGCTTCATAGCAGTACAACACAGAACAACTCATGAGAGAGCAGCTCTTCAGAGACTTCAAAGTCTATTCTGCGCTAACTGCAACTATTTAGGGTCAAGCTGAAATAACGTTCATCTCTTCTGGCACCACAATAAGCATTCTTCATGGAACAAAAAGGAATCGTTTTAAAGATTGATTTCTTTAGGGTTAACAAGATTATATGTTGTTTTCACTTACTGACTACTTCAAATCCCTGTCTGGAGATTGCAGGAGATCATGCAGTGATGCTTTGTTCTTAGACCACCAATCTTCTTTGCTGTAATTGCTAAAATGTTATAGGGATTTGACCGTGAGACAACTTCCTTTAAGGCTCTAAAACCATGTATCCACATGAGAAGGGCATTTAGAGTAATCAATGCAGACACAAATACACACGCTGATGGTATATTGAGAACGACTGCTGCGATGTCAATTATAAATGAACAGAGCCAAGGGTTTATTTGAGCTAATACAGCTAAATCCCTGGAGAAATAACCAACGTGAAGAGTCTGAAAGAGACACCGGGAGAGACACCGGGACAAATGCAAGGAAAATCTGAATTACACCGTGTCCTAACTACACGCGAAGCAACGAGATTCCAGCAACAAGCAATTTAGCTGTTCACATCAGACGTGACAGAATCACTGAAATATCACAGCCATTCAGAAGCACAGAATTGCACTGCACTCTCAACTAAATGGACAAGTTTATAATCTAACTCATAAATATTACATCTTTTTAACATTGTTAACACTAAATACTGAGTGACTAATGCCATCTTTGTGATGGAAAACACTTGTTGGCTTGCATTGAGTTCAGAGTTCTAACATATATGTTTGCTTAAATTTATTTTCAGGATCTGAGGTAAACTATCTGTTGTTGCTTCCAGTACAGCTATAAATGTCACGCAAAATGATATTCAAACTCACATTAGACACTTTCACCACTGAATAAAGCACATAACCAGAACCTGAGATTAGGGCTGCATGATTATGACAAAAATCATAATTATCGATTATTCCCTTGAAATTGTGTGTGTGTGTGTGTGTGTGTTCACTACTTACTACTGTGTGTGTGCACTTGGATGGGTTAAATGCAGAGCACAAATTCCAAGTATGGGTCACCATACTTGGCCACATGTCCTTTCCTTTCCTAGTTAGGTAATAGCAAAACAATGATGCTTCTTCCTTGGGATGCACTGAATGAAGATTCTGGCTAATAATTATTTTTATCTTTTCGCTGGAATTCTGTAATAGTTTATTAAGTTAAAAACAAAACACCACAATTTTTTTTTTAAAATACTATCCACAGCATCCATAACAGTAATGTACAGCATATTGTTTTGATTAATTCATTTTCATATTTGCTAAAGATTGCATTTAACTGATTTAAGATTATATAAAAATAAAAATTACATATTACAAAAAGAAATTACATGCTTAATATTAGTATTTAATATTATAATATAGATGTTTAATGGAGGCCAGCTGGTAGGTGCTGTGCACCTCACTCCCCTGATCTCAAGAGGCGCACTACGGACTACAGACTAAAGGCTTTTAGAATTCAACATATTTCATAAAATATATATTAAAATATTGTTCAAAGCATTTTCATAAACTTAAACCTCTATAACTTTTTTGTTGTTTCACTTTCACATCTGCCATGGGTCTTCTTTAAAATGAGACAAACTTAAGACTGTGCTCCACAGCTTCAAATTTTTATGACAGTTTTTTGACATGGACATTTTTGTCCTATGTGTAACTTTTTTTTACTGACACACAAGGGTTAACAGATTTAAGACTGAAGAATTAAGAATTTAAATTAGTTATAAGGGTCAATTGTTTGAAATTGAGATCTATACAATATATACAAAGTATCTGAAAGATGAAACTATATTTGGCCAAGAAACAACTATTTGAAAATCTGGAATCTGAGGGTGCACAAAAACTACATATTGAGAAAAGTTGTCCAAATGAAGTTCTTAGCAATGCATATAACTAATCACAAAATTAATTTTGATATATTTAAGGTATAAATTTACAAAATGTCTTTATGGAGCATGGTCTTTACTTAATATCCTAGTGATTTTTGGCATAAAAAAAAAAAAATCAATCATTTTGACCCATACAATGAATTTTTTTCTATTGCTACAAATATACCCGTGCGACTTGACTGGTTTTGTGATCCAGGGTCACAAGTAATAGTGTTTTTAAACATAAACTTAAAGTTAGTGCATGATAATCTTAAATTAGGAGAAAATGAGAATTTAAAATAAAGAGATTAAAAATAAAAATGTGATACACCATGCATCCCTTTTCTTCAAAGAAAGTGTTCAAGTATTTTTTGTTAAAAATGTTATGTGAAGTCTGTGTGAAACCCAGAAAATGAAACTTTTAATTAAAATTGCACAGAGTACGTTCATGTCCTACTGTACTTTATATTAGCAGGGCCTGCTGCAGACAATCCCACAGCCCTTTATAGAAACTTCTCTCAATTCACTCCAAGTACACCTCCAGACAGAAGGAAAGAGACTAAGAATACCAATTCCTCACAGGGAGAAAACAATTACAACTGGGTTGACACGCTGCAAAACAGAGAGAAATTGCAGCGTCTGTTTGTGTGTGCTCATAACGGCTATTTACAGATTTGTTGTCTGTTTTATTAAGTTTTCCTCCCACTTCGTTTGCAAGTCTGTATATCATTTGATTAGATTAAGGAGAAGTTTTCATAGCAACAGTCTGGATTTCGAGTCAAGCATACAGTAGGTACAGTCCATGCTAACGAACACATGGTTCCCGTTCCACCGCAGCAGGAACTTGTTTTGTCATCTCAGGCAAGTAATTTACTCACGACATTTAAAGCTGCAATCAGTAGCACTATACAAATTAACAAAATGTACCTCCTTCCAGCATTTCTCAACTGCGCTTTTAGTTTAAAATAAGCCTTGGCAAGTGGTGTCAAATTGTCAGGAGTTTAGTGCTCACAAACACACACACCCCTACGCACAAACTTGATAGGTTGTTCAAAAGATATCCCCGGCATCCAAGCAATTAGTGCTCATTGTTTCCATAGCAACCCAAAAGACCAGTAGGAAGGAGCCAAAACTTGGACCATAATTGCGATTTTCCCTTCCTCCCCTGTACATTCCCTCACTTCTATGCATTATGGATTAAATCTCGCACATTTTTATAAGAACTGATTTTCAACTCGCCAATAGCTTCCCGCTGAGTTGTTCAAGTGAAACCAAGGACCTTGATTAGCCATTTTTGACGTTTGATTGAAAAAGCACCTAAACCCTATGAATTTAAATGTCCAGGGGTAAGACCGAGTCTCATAGTAGTGCCTTGCATCTATAGATGCTATATAAAGACCACATTTCCACAAGGCCAATCACGTAATTGAGATTTAATGATTGCCTTCAGTAATTTACTCACAGCTAACTAGCAATTAGAGTTAATTAACTGGCATTCACACAATTCTGTGTACTGTAAAAAAAAAAATTGCAATGCCTAAGGCAAATATACAAGAAAAAAGTTTAATTATGCAGCTCAAACATCAAATTTCAGCTGTGTAGGTGAAGGATCAGGAGGGGTTTGTTCATTCACTGGACCGAATCTTAGCTAGTCACACCACGTCAAAGAACACATCTGATGCATATTTTAATCATCTATTTAAATGAGTCGTTATAGAAACATCTGTTATTCTGTTCATCACTTTGCATTTAATAAACACAAAGACAGGAATAGTATTATAATTAACTCGCCAAATGGTCAAAGTCGGCGAAGCGGATGAAAGCTTCATCAGGCCAGATCCAGAGGCCAGCAGTGAACCGCGTGAACCACACTGACTAGGAAAATGGTGATGATGGTGACAATGCTGTTTGCATGAGTGTGTTTGATTGCCATGTTTGATAAGGCTTCAGAAAATATGGTCAAAACCTCTAATAATAGCACCTAAAGCCTGGAAGGTAGCTTGAGGGAAGCATCACAATGCACACACATACACACACAAACCTGCTTGGTTTATCAGCCTTGGAGTGACACACATGCACTCTGAAAAACACATTAAACCTGTTTTCATTATCTGCAGACACACACACACAAACAAGCACATACACATAGSCATTATATTCCTGACAGTCCCGTGGGAGGTGAAATTTGATATGATGGAGGTTAAGCAGTCGGTTAAGGCCGGGTCACTCTTGCACTCTTCAGATTCCTGTGACTGTCGGACTGGGTCAAGTCCACGGCCGTCACCAAGGAGACACAGCCTCCGAGGATCTTTCTATAGAGTTTTTGTTCAGTTTCAGGATTCACAGTGTTGTAATAATGAATGCAAAATGCAAAACCAATGAAATATCAGAAATGAAAAGCCTTTGTGCTTCGTTACATTGTCATTAGGGTTGACAATAACATTTAGCCATTACTCAAAAAACATTCACACATCCACGCTTCGAAAAAATAGAAGACCAAGTAACTTTGAAATTCACATTTTTTACATACTATGATTTTGGATACATCAAATCTAATACCAGATACTACTTAGGGCACATACAGTTGAGGTCAAAAGTTTACATACACCTTGCAGAATCCACAAAATATGAATTATTTTACCAAAATAAGAGGGATCATACAAAATACATGTTATTTTTTATGTAGTACTGACCTGAAAAAGATATTTCACATAAAAGATGTTTCCATATAATCCACAAGAGGAAATAATAGTTATATGCATAAAAATGACCCCATTCAAAAATTTACATATGCTTGATTCTTAATACTGTGTCCCTAGTCCCTTGTTTGTCCTGAACAGTTAAACTGCCTGCTGTTCTTCGAAACATTTTTTCAGGTCACAGATTCTTTGGTTTTTTCAGCATATTTGTGTATCTGATCCCTTTCCAACCATAACTGTATGTGATCCATCTTTTCAGACTGAGGACAACTGAAGGACTCATATCCAACTGTTACAAAAGATTCAAACACTCACTGATGCTTCAGAAGGAAAAACGATGCATTGAGAGCCAGGGGTGTAAACTTTTGAACAGAATGAAGTTGTGTTCATTTTTCTTATTTTGCCTAAATCTTTATATCTTTTTTTTTTTAAATGCTGCTCTTCAGAAGCTACAGAAGATACTTACGAGTTTCCCAGAAGACAAAATAGGTTAAATTTACTCTGATCTCCAAATTCAAAAAGTTTTCACCACCAGCTCTTAATGCATTGTGTTTCCTTTTGAAACATCAGTGAGCGTTTTAACCTTCTGTAATAGTTCCATATGAGTCTCTCAGTTGTCCTCAGTGTGTAAAGATGGATCTCAAAATCATTCAGTCATTGTTGCAGAGGGCTGGAAAAAAAGCTGTAAATCCACAGAATTTGTGGGACCTGAAGGAACAAGAAGAAGAACAAAGGGATTCATAAACAACTATCATTAAAAAAAAAAAAAAAAAAATTATAAATGAAACTGTTATTTTCTTTAGCTGACTTTATGTGAACGTCTTTTATGTGAAATATGTTATTCAGGTCAGTACTACATAAAAAATACCTCCTCCTGTGAGAGCTCTCCGGCTGCTGCCACAACGCCAGGACCTCCTCCATCTGCTGTAGGTAAACCAAAAACACGCATAATCTTTGATGAAATCCTAAAGCTTTCTGACCCTGTATAAACAGCAACGCAACTATCATGTTCAAGGTACAGAAAGGTAGTAAGAAAATTGTTAAAATAGTCCACTCAACCATAATTTTATGAAGCTACTTTTTGTGCTCAAGGAAAACAAAAATAACAACTTTATTCAACAATTTTTTCTCTTCTTTCAGTCTTCGACGCGCGTTCATGACAGTACCACGACGTATGAAGCAGCATCAACACACTACTACATCAACACTACATCAGCAGCACCACACGCACCAAGAAGTTGATGAATAAATTCATTATTTCATTAAAAAATAAATTCATTTATTCATTAAATTTATTATTTTTTTCTGTCTACACAGGGTTAGAAAACTCTCGAATTTCATAAAAAATATATTAATTTGTGTTCCAAAGATGAACGACATGAGGGTGAGTAATTAATGACAGAATTTTAATTTTTGGGTAAACTACCTTTTTTCCATTGGTGATTACTGTTATTAGTGCAGAAAAGTGCAGAAAAGTTTTTTGAATGTTGCAAATACCATTTAAAATGGCAAATATTTCATTAATGTAGATGTTTTACCAGTGCAATTCTCTTTGAAGACCTTTTTATAAGCCTTTACACTTTATAAGGATGTCAAATTAAAATGGCTTACATGCAGTATAGCTGTCTCATGTTAAGCAAGCACAGGAGATTTTAACATCCAAAAAATTACACACTCCACCTCGAAGTCACGTATTAGACTCACTGGAGAAAGAGGATTTTAGACTATTTAGTCTGTGGAAAAGTCTAAACAGCCAGCAAAGCTGCATTGTAAATATGCTGTCCAAAAAGATGACCAGTGAATTTTAGCAACAAGCAGTTGTACTTATAATATTTTGTAATATTACTGTCTTTACTGAATTTTTTATTAAATAAATGCAGCCCTGGTGAGCATTAGAGACAAACTTTTGAACAGTATAAGCATAAATGTAGAAAATATTTTGAGGTCTGAAAATCCTTTAAAATGTCTCCCATCCAAATTTTGTCTGTATTCTCTAACGTTCAAGTGTGGAGATAAGTTTTTAAATGTATACCATCAGGGAAAATGATGCATTGAGATTTTGTAACAGCTTTCTTAAGAATTGCCAACAGTAATGCTAGCCAGTCTAAATGCTAATGTACCCTTGCAGCCATTAAAAGAAAATGAAAAATCACTTTTAAACTAAAAATTCAATCGGAAAATCGATACTGTGGGTGAAAAACAGACTGTAGAAACAGAAACTTTTTTCCCAAGATTCAATCACTGTTTTTTTAACACCAACATTTTCACTGCTTATAAGAGAACTAATGACAGCAGCCCTTAATTTTTTTGTTTCATTTTTCTATACACAAGGATTGATTTAAAAAACTCAGAAAGGGTTTTGCACTTAGTACAAAAGGTGATAGAAATCAGAGAGAAAAATAAAGAGCCAGTGTGAAACATATGCAATTAGCTGAACGGAATATAAAGGAAAGACAAAGAAGAGGATGAGATTCTAAGGCAGTGGCCATTAGACTGACTCCTGCAGGATTCATAATTGCTAAAACCTCTGTGCGTAGGTTTTGTGTGTGCGTGTGAAAGTGTAGGCGGATATGTGTGTGTGCATATGTTAATTAACACTTGCTTTAATCACTTAATCAAACAGGAATTTGAATCCCAATTTGCAAATAATTGCATCTGCTGCAGCATGTCAGCAATGACGTTTCAAGCAATGACATGCACTTGCTGATTCTCATGACAGTAGCTGAAGCCTCTATATCTGAACCACGTGTACCCGCTGATGTGGCTATCTTGTTAAAATAACCGTCACTCAAAGCACAGTGTTTTTATTGTTTTGAATAATATCATCTAAAATAAGACCAGTGACTGAGATGATGTGATTAATCAGGTCTCTGAAAGAGAACAAAGAAGAAAACTGCTGATTACAGATCAAAAAGAATCTGTCATATGCAGATATTCAGACAAGAGTCAGAAAGAGCAATTTAGGGTCCGCAGTAATGGAAATTTATGCATAATTGACTTGTTTAACATTCCTGTCATAAGCTGCCAAGATACCATCAAGGTGGCTAATGACATTTTCACTTGCAGCAGGAACCTGCATGATTTTCATGTCAAAATATTATTTGCTTCTTCAGAGAAACTACAATTGGAATTGTATCAAAGGCAGCTTTAAATTCTACATAATGGTATGTACTGTTGGAATAATAAATCAAATAGACACTACAAACAAAATATATAATTTTGAACCCTTTCCAACAATGACTGTATGATTTTGAGATCCATGTTTTCACACCGAGGACAACTGAGGATATATATACAACTATTATAGAAGGTTCAAACACTCACTGATGCTCCAGAAGGAAAAAACGATGCATTAAGAGCTGAGGTGTAAACTTTTGAACAGATTTAAGATGAGTACATTTTTCTTATTTTGCCTAAATATCTTTTTTTTTTTTTATTTAGTACTGCCCTTCAGAAGCTACAGATACATGTTTCCCAGAAGACAAAATAAATTAAATTTACCCTGATCTTCAATTTCAAAAAGATGGATCTCAAAAATCATACAATCATTGTTGGAAAGGGTTGCTACTGTCAGGCGTTGTGTGCGAGAAGGAGGAGTTGGGACGAGGAGGTCATGAACACGCACTTTATTAATATAATCCACACAAGGGAACAGGAACGAACAGGAACAGCAGGGAAAACACGCGCTAACACAACGAAAACTAACATTAAGAACCGACATGGAGCGAGGAACTGAATCAAACTTATATAACCAGGCTAACGAGACAAGGACAGGTGTAAGTGATTAAACAATGACGTCATAATAAGAAACGGAACAGGAAAGATCAAATAAGGACACATAGGGAAAAACCAACGAAACAGTCCACAGGGGTGTGACATTACTCCCCCCTCCCGTAAGGCGCGTCTCGCGCCGTAACATACACACCGAGGAGGGGGGTGGGCACCCTGGAGGCTCATGCAGGGTAGACACCGGACGGGGAGGAGGAACGCCTCCAGGGCGGATCAGAGAGCTCAGGGAGCCATGGCGGGTCAGGGGACTCAGGGAGCCATGGCGGAGCATACAGTCCGGGATGCCATGGTGGGTCAGGTAGCTCGGGGAGCCATGGCCAAGTACACAGTCCAGGCGGCCATGGCCGGTCAGGGAGCTCGGGAAGCCATGGCCGAGTACACAGTCCAGGCGGCCATGACCGGTCAGGGAGCTCGGGGAGCCACAGCGGAGCATACAGTCCGGGATGCCAGTCTGGGCTGAGGATGAGGGAGGAGCTCTGGAGAACTGGGGAGAGCGAGGGAGGACCGGAGGGAGTGAGCTTGTTGAAGCAGCAGGTGGAGGACGCTGGCTGGTGGTGAGCTGGAGCATCCACGTGTTTTCGGATGGGGGGAAGATTAGAATCCTCCACATCGACATAGAAGCTGGATTGACAGAGAGCAAGGATATAGTTAATGAATTCCGCTACGGGTCTGCAGCAATCGTCAGGAGTCACGGAACAAAACAACTGGACACCTTTTAGCCCCATCTGAAAACACGCGTTAATCATTGAGCTGCTCCAACTCACCAGATGTAACACGTTCAAAAATTCCTCCACATACTGCTCCAACAGCCTCTCCGCTTGCTGGATGTTCATAAGGAATTCCTCAGCCCAGAACATTTTTGTGTATGGTCGGTTTTTCTGTCAGGCGTTGTGTGCGGGAAAGAGGAGTTGGGACGAGGAAGTCATGAACACGCACTTTATTAATATAATCCACACAAGGGAACAGGAACGAACAGGAACAGCAGGGAAAACACACGCTAACACAACGAAAACTAACATTAAGAACTGACATGGAATGAGGAACTGAATCAAAATTACTGGACACATGACATGTTGCTGTGTTTATTTATTATTTATATATATATATTTTTTTCCCCCTATATATTAGCTGTGGAAACCCTTTTTTGTGATTGGTGTTACTGTTGTTTGTCTGGTTGTAGTTTGTTGTTTTATCTGTAATGTATGTGTATCTACTGTCACTCTTTAATAATAAAAAAAAAAAAACTTGTATAACCAGGCTAACGAGACAAGGACAGGTGTAAGTGATTAAACAATGACGTCATAATAAGAAACGAAACAGTAAAGACCAAATAAGGACACATAGGGAAAAACCAACGAAACAGTCTACAGGGGTATGACAGCTACAGCTTAAATCACAAAAATACTATAATTATATTCCATTACTGCTTAACATTTAATACGTCTACATCAGTAATAAAATAACATTCAATAAGAATATCCCACATTTCTGCCACAACACCATGGTGCAGTTAGTGTTACTATAGTAAATCCAATTTAAATGATGGAGACTTGTAGATTGAAAAGCCTTCTGACTGTATCACTGTGCGCACTGTTTCTCCTATTTCAAAGAAACAGCGCCGTTTCATTCTACTTTTGACACATAATCTTTATTATCAAACATTTATTGAATTCTTGTTATTGTTTTATAGAGGAAAATTATCGTTATCATCTTATCGCCCAGCCCTATATTTAACACTAACAGTAGCGATTTGTTGAGTCAATTTGAAATAATTTGTAACCCTGCTGCCTTAAAATTTTAAGTCCATTAAACTCAAATAACTTGAAATGTGAAGTTGTACTAAGTGATTTATATATTTAAGTTGACCAAACAAAAATTTTGGTTTGTTAAACTTAAAAGCTGGGCATGTTACCCAGCTGCCTTAAAATTTTAAGTTGAATCAACCCAAATATCTAAGTTGCCACTTAGTACAACTTAACATTTCAAGTTGACTAAACTTTTGAGTTGACTGAATTTAAAATTGTAAGGCAGCTGGGTAACAAATTATTTTAAGTTGACTCAACAAATTGTTTTTTTACAGTGTACTGCACTATATGTCTGAGTACTCCATATGCATTGGTATTTTGTAATAGTTTTTTTTGTTTGGTAGTACAAATAGAATTTAACTGACAGCAACTTATTGAAATATGTTTTAAAAACAAGGAATTGTAACTTCATTTCTTGTCATTCTTTGACTTTTCTCTATAGACAGACAGTCAGACAGACAGATAGATAATAGAGTTTACTGTCAGACAGAAACAGGCTTCCATAGCAACTAGACTGTTGAAGGATGTTTTACCGCTCGTGAATTACTAAATTCCAATAATCAAGACCATACCATAAGTATGAGCTACAACATGGTCACTGCTCAAACCCATGAATTTCATGACTTTTTATACAACCCGTTTTGGCATTTGCCACGATCTTATTCAAATCTATAAGGCGAGTTTAAACAAAAGGTCTGATTCACTCTTTCACTTCATGCTGAAATGCACAACCCTTGAATGTCAGAGCCGAAGAGCGAAGCCAGGAATTATCTAACCGCCCCCTAAAATCAATTAACCTCAGTCCCCTCATCCTGCCCAGGTGCAATTCCCATCATTCTCTGATTAATGCTTGCCCATCAATTAAAGACACATCAGTGTGGCTTATCGTGGGCAGCACAGGAACGTCAGAGGAGCGCTGCAGTTTAGAAAGAACTGTTGCATTGCTGAGGATAAAAGATGTTCACTCTGCTTCCTGAATAACATTCTGATGTTCATTCTTATAAATGTCACAAGGCTCCCATAGGACAACGGGGCTTGTGTTGATGTGTTTGTGACCTTCAGCATAAAAGTGGTCGAGACAGTTCTTCAGATAAGGCAAGAATGTGCTGCGTCAAACCCTGCAGACATTAACACCATTGAGGAAGCAAATGTTTCTCAGGTCAGTAATAAATAAATGTAAGGCATTTAGTAGACTAGCAAATATGTTCCCAAAATAGGTGAATTCTGGATAAAATGTCTGCTAAAAATCTGTTGTTCAATACAGTAAAAAACGCATTGATTAAATCAAGGTTGCTTCTGGACAGCCACTTTTCTGCAGAGTTTAGTTCCACTAATTAAACACACCTGAACAGACTAGCCAAGTTGTACTTGTGTACTTGAAAATAGCCATTTTTTCTGCACCACGGTTGGAACTGAACTCCGCAGGAGTAGGAATGAGTAACCCTGAATTAAATCATTATGACAACTGAATGACTTTTGCAGTTAATAAAGTCACCAGTAGTAAGGCATAAAATACTGTATATTTAAGTTAAAGAGGCCAGAACACAATGTCCTTCTCTTAATTACCTTTGTCCGACGCTTCTTTAAATGCTATCACTTGGCCTTGGAAAGATAACAGCCAACCCCTGCACTGTATGACTCATGGTACTATTACTCAGGGCTAAAACCATAGCAGTAAATTGAATAATGGTCAATTAGACAGGTGCTTCTAAACGCCGCAAAAGGATAAAAATGGGGCGAATGAACAACAGAAGGGTCCTTTTTGAGTTTAAAGGCTCTTTTTGGTGTTCAGATTGTTAACAAAAATGAATGGTTGTGTTGTTTTAGTAAATAAATGAAATCTATGTTGTTAAATCTAAAGATAAATCTCAAGTTTAGTCACTAATAAAAGTTAAAGCTTATCGAGAAATCAAAGTTAGAATACACAAAGGAAGGGGATGTGGGTATATACTGACAGTTGCTATGGTAACAACATTTAAAGCAGACAGCAAACTTTGCCTTTTTTTTTCTATTTTCTTTTTTAATATGCAGACCTACTGAAGAAGAGATATTACACAAATTAATTTGCTTAATCTGCTATTAATCACATTAAATATAAGAATTTAATGACACTGCCACACAAACTAAACTGTAGCTTTAAAAATTAGCGTCAGGTTATGAGAAGTACAACGTATCCATGTTCTGGCTTTCTAAACAGATGCTTGATGATGTCACATTGATTAGTTCATTAATATGTGCACAGACTCTTATTTCCAGAGAGGTTAATTTTAATATTGCAAAGCCTCTCAGAAAATGAGAATGGAACAGGTTAATTAAAGTGACGCTGTGGGCTTGAACTCAGAATTGAAGTCAAACCTCATCTCAACCACAACAGATTGCATTTGCTCAAACTCAGATGAAGGTTAGTTCTCGAGTCTTCACTTCTTTCTTTAGCCCGTTGGCTCGTATAGTCACACCTTTAACTAAATGAGAAAGGTCTGGTCCACATTGGACAAACATGGATGCCTACTGAAGCTCTACGTACCTTAATAGCAATTCACATCAAGGTCGTCACATCATGCTGTTGGTTTGTAGACCACACAACATTTAATATATCATGAAGTGAAAAACGGTGCGTTTGTAAGTAACAAAACCATTATTAAAGCATTTTAACATCAATCTATCACTTCTGGCCAAAATATGGGTCAAAATTAATAATGCTTAATAATTCTTTCTCTCAAAAAAAGTCCATACCCTGTTGTCATCTCCCATCGAAAACCACCCACATATTTGTTTAGAACTGTTATGGAATGCTTTCACTTGTAAACAATCTGTGCATATTTCTCTCCTGATTCAGATAAGATTACATTTTTACACTTTAGAAAGCAATATAGTGGATATATTTTCTTGGGAGCAGTGGTTTGAAGTTTGAAACATCTTGATTAATTTGTTCATTACAAACACGCCTCTTTTCACTTTACAAGACGTTAATTAATCAACTTGAGTCATGTGCATTACTTATGTATTATTGTGATTTATGAGCTGTTTGGACTCTCAGTCTGACAGCACCCATTCACTTTGAGTGAACTATTCCTTTAACCACACTAACAGAGCAATGTGAAAATTTTATTTAAACAGTGGTATGAAAAACAGTAGAAAATGTGAGATCAGAATGTCTGCTCATCCAAAAAGACTGTTTTACTGAGATATTTTAGAAAAAAATTACAGCTATATTCTGGATGTGAATATTTAGATAATTTGAAGAATCTTTAACTAAACTTTCAAGAGCAGGTCATATGGTCCTAATATTGTGTTGGAGTCCCCTACAACAGGTTTAAATGCATCTAAGGTCAGAAAACTTAATTTTCTCAGAGTATACATATATACATAGTCATTTATTTGTAAACCCCTCCCGTCCATAAGCCTACTCTGCTCTGATTGGTCAGCTGGCCAAGCCTGTTGTGACTGGTACAGAGAGGAGTACTTGAGCAAGTTGGCAAGCGCTACCATCTCTGTTGCGGTTGTTTTTGATGTCGCGGGTTGAAGCAACCCCAATAACGTCATATTTAGCCCCTGGAATGTGAATTTACCAGGGGAACCCCAACAAAAAACAATTATTTTACACCCCGGAACATGATTTTTAACAGAGGACTACCTTGAAATTCGATTGGGCTAGTTTTGAGTAGCAATTTAGCGGGTTTTGCTGTGAAAATCTGGCAACCCCGAGACAGACTTGCATTTCAGCAAGACAATAATATTGTGGTTTACCCGGTAAATTAACCTAAAGCTGAATTACGTATACATCACATATCAGCACAACAAAACCAGATATTTTGAGCACTCAGTTTAAAATGTACAGCTGTCGAAATCGTACTTACAGGTTGTGGTTCGGATGCTTGTTGGTACAATTAAATATGATTAGAAGCCAAAGAAAATAAAAGCCAAGATTAGAGAAGCAATGACGAGCACACAACAAAATGTTTGAATTGTATTGCTGTGGTATCTTGAAACAAAATGAGTTTTAACCACTGATTCTTCACATCATCATAATCTTTTAGCAATGAAAACAAAAACTCGCTTTGACAGCGCAGAACACAGCACCTTCTCAACATGATACAAACACAACACACTATCGTTAGAGTTAACTGTCTGTGGGCAGGTCAGACTTTTCGTATTTTGCGAAATTGTGTTGCGGGAACACCGCAGACTTGGCAACACTGAGGATTATGTTAATATGTTACCCAGTGACATAGATTGGTAACAAAGAGGCAGAAGATTCAAAAATATGATGACTCATTAAGGCGAATCTGAGTCGACTCTTTCATTTAAGAGACAG
>JAHKKF010515028.1:41071-51523 GCA_019740295.1 Labeo calbasu
AAATCTTGTTTCCAAAAACAATTCAGCCTTCTAAGAGCCTTCTTATAATTACTGTTAAATATATTGATTTATTACATAAACGGTGGATTTAACACAGTTTGTCATGCTAGCTCCTTGATTAACGAATTTATTATTGTAATCTGTTATTGTCAAAAGCATTACTGTACTCTGACATACATGTGTATTTCTATTATGGTGGGGACTTTCTAGTATCTTCTATTGTTTTTATACTGAGTTAATGTGATATTTTCGTCCCTTCACCTTAATCCTAACACTCATATCAATCTTTCTTCATTTTTACAGTTTCATTAAAGTCTTATTTATCATGCCCATGCTATTGTGCAGACACCACAATCCACGTGAATTCAGGTTTTACGACCCTTGTGACGACATTTGGTTCCTTCAGCATAGACAAACCCTAACCCATACACATATACACATACCTTATATGTAGTGGTTTCACTGCGAACATCTTCCATATGTTTCTTGGAGTTAATAACTGGTTTGTTTTCAGGTTCTCCCGCTGAGACTCCACAATTTTAGATCGGCCTTTTCTGCCATCTAGTGTGAATATTGCATAATTACGTTTTAAACCGTAAAATCCTATCATACAGACCAAGTAAAATTTAAACAAAACAAAAAATATTAAGACAAAATCATTAAAAAAAAAAAATAAAAACGTTTAAAAAAAAAACAAGTTCATGAGACTGCCACATACACCCAATAGTATAAGTATACAATCTGGAATAGGCCTACAACAGTTAAACTATTAAGTGTAAAACGTCCCTAAAACAATAACGTGCAAAAAAAATCTATACCGTACTGTATGTCACATTATCAGGGGGAAAAAAGGCAAATCTGCCATCATTTGCTCACCTCAGTCCAGTTTTTTCTTGGGAAGGCAAAGATGCAGAAAGTTCAAGGTCGTCTTCAGGAGTAACGTTAACGTTAATTCATGAGATTTATGAATTATTCCAAAACTTCTAAAGCCATACGTGTGAGTACCTGACTGAAATTTAAGTTGTGGTCAACTAAAAATCTTCAGAAATCTTACACGGCCGTCTATTTTACTCACGCCTTCGCATTTTTAAAATTGGCGCGTAAAAACGGACTCTGCATCTGAGAATTTTTATTAGGCCTTCAGTTTCGCCTGCTAAATGCACGTTAAATGAGTAGGAAGTCTAAATACAAGGTACTCGCGAATACACTACTACATTATTCATGTTATGATGGCCGCTAAATGCCTGTTAAGTCCATCAACGACAAGACCGTAGAGTATTTATGAGCGCCACTTGCGGCTATCTATGGCGGTCACGACGTCACTTTTGCCGTTGGTGCGGTGATACCCGAATGTCTATGCGGCATTGCGTCACCAAAGTGGATTTGGAGAAGGGCCGCAAAGTGGGCGATTTGAGACATGGCCTAACTGATGTTTTGATGTTCCCTCGCTCCTCCAGCCCCATCCGGGATTCAGTTGCCCGACGTCATTAAGACATATCAGTTCTTTAAATGCACTGTGAGGAGGTGAAAAACTACATGTTTCTCTATTGGTTGGGTGCAATTTGAAAGTAAAGATTCTGTACTAAAAAGTGTAAAAAGCATATAGCCTAAATTACTAATATTTATTTAGTAGACTTTCATCATCCATCATTTTAAAAGCACTTAACATACAGTCTTTGTTAGGGTCATTTAATAATCTCACATCAACATTACTAAAATATATGTGATAAAATATTGTTAGCTATTGACTTGACAGGCTTAGAAAAAAGTATTTTATTAATATTAGAATCCATGTAACTATATTATCATTGACTAGCTTGTTCCATAAAATAATATTTTATTTAACTTTATTTATTTAGCTTACTATCACCAGTTCTTCAAATTATTGAGTGTTACAGAAGCCGATATATTTTTAAAAAAAATCAACGTTTATTGCAATTCAGTCAGAAGATATCAAAGTTGTATTAAGTTGGAATGAATCTATTCTTGCTGTATCTCTGTGTCACAATAACAGATTAAAACATTAAAATTACATTACAGTGACGTCAGGTTTCATTCACCCAGTTTAATGTCCGAGATGGCTTTTGTGCTCGTTTCCACAACCCTTTATTTTACATGTCCATGTCTGATTTCCGGGCCTTCTCACATTCTCCTCAGAGCTAAATTTCAAAACATTGACACTTTTTTAATTTTTTGTCAGTTTGTTGTTGAATATATATTCAGTTTTGACCGCCACCTTATCTGTTTCTGTATCCTTTCATTTTATTGAAATGAACCTTGGCTTCCAGGGCCTTATAACAAAAACATTAAATAAACTGTCTATTAATTTCTCAGTGGTCACTGTGACCAAATACTCTCACAGTATCAAAGTGCAATAATGAATGTGTCCAGCACCAAATAACCCAGGAAAAAATAATAAAAATAAAGTCAGTGATATCACTATATAATTGACTGTAATTGAAAATATTTTCCTAAATTTGAATTCTGGCCAAAGGTGATACCAGCCACCCAGCACTGGCCTAACAAATCTAATTTAGATTTCAATTTGAGTTTAATCTGTGTCGCTTTTTTCTATTACAATAATATATGTCTGTTCATTCCCTTTTCCTCAGGGCTACGTCCACAAAAAGGCAGGGTCCCTTAGCACTTGGGCCAGGCGTTGGTTAAACGGCTCATAGAAGCTCTGCAGGATCTCCTTGGTTATGGGCAGCATTGGGCCAAGACTTCGATTGGCTGGTCGTCTGGTGTTGGAGGCGGGGCTCTTTGTGATGTCTGCTTCCTTCTGCAGAGTAAGAGGTCCTGTAGAGTGCACGAAACCCGGTCAGTGATATAACAGATTCTTGCATTTATCAGCACATAATGACAAATTTATGAAGACTTCAGTCGTTAATTAAACAACACAAAATACTGTAACAAGTATGTGGAAGCATGAAAACTAACTCACCCAGCTGAAGGAATTCAAAGACTCTTCGCATAGTGATTTTCCGGTTGGCAGCATGATCCTCAAGTCGTAGAATGAGTATCTGCTCCCTGCTGAAAACACTCAGCCAGTCCAGCAGGTATATGACATATAGTCCAACCTGAAGCCTCACCTACAAAAACAGAGAAACAGTGCCACACTCTTTGTCATTCTGGACAGACATGAGTAAACAGAGCAGTTGTGCTTGTCTGCGACAAGCAACCTCGTTCAAAAGAGATTCAGAAATAGAAAATGCACAGTACCCTACATAGACCTAACACTGCATAGTATCAGTATCTTATTGGCTAAGCTATTCCTGACATAATTATGACAAATGCTTATCTTTAAACCTTTTTATTACTAGATATTGGGAGTGTTGATATATTAAATTAAATCAGTTAACCACAATTTATTTTTTGATTCCAGACAAGACTCTCATTCTGTTGTCCATGTTTTTCAATTAAAACAAAGGGGAAAAAGAAATATGATTCTATTTCTACAATTTACATTTTTGAGATTTTATCATTTTAATTGTGTTGTATTTTATATAAAAATACATTATTTAAAAATCATCTTTTGGCACCCAAGTGCCCCAGATCCCCTGGTTGAGAAGCCCTGCATTAAAAATATCTTTAAAGTGAATGCATTAATTTCATGTGTTCACCAACAGAGGGACCCAAAGGCTCAGTACAAAATTTACCAGCGTTACAATCCCTGATTTTTTTTTTTTTTTTTTTTTTCAGTTTTATAACAGAATTTTATGCACTGCTGTATCATGTGTTGATTATACTTACTATATCGTTTTTAAAAGTAGCTTTTGATGTGAACATCTGGTATAATGTACTGTATGTACTGTATAATACAAAAAAATCCCCTTCAGAAGTTTAGTACAAATTATAAATAATCATGTAATTAATTTTGACTAATTTTATTATTTATTTCTTGAAATGTAGATTTTTACAACTATCCACAAATTTTAAATGTTCACCACATTGTTCTCTCATAACTTTATACCAATAAATATTTACATTTATTGATTATAAGTAGATGTTTGGCTCCATTTGGAAGAGTATAGAGGAAGAGGAAGAGTATAAAATCCGAGACCTGTGGTATGCTAAATGGTTTACAAAACTGTGACTCTGGACCACAAGTAAGGGTACATTTTTTCTGAAAGCTGAATAAATAAGCTTTCTATTGATGTATGGTTTGTTAGGATAGGACAATATTTGGCTGAGATATAACTATTTAAAAATCTGGAATCTGAGGGTACAAAAATCAAAATACTGAGAAAATTGCCTTTAAAGTTGTCCAAATGAAGTTGTTAGCAATGCATATTACTAATCAAAAATGAAGTTTTGATATATTTGAGGTAGAAAATGTACAAAATATCTTCATGGAACGGTATCTTTACTTAATATCCTAATGATTTTTAGCATAAAATAAAAATTGATCATTTTGACCCATGCAATGTATTTTGGGCTATTTGCTACAAATATACCTGTGCTACTTAAGATTGGTTTTGTGGTCCAGGGTCACAAATATGTTTGATTTAACTATATTACAATAACAATTCTGCATTCTGTTTGTTTCCTCAGTTCAAATTCAGTTCATTAATTCAAAATATAATAGACATCCCCAATTCAATTCTGGATGATGTTTGTATTATATTACATCCAGTTTACCAGACCGAGCAGCAGTGATTCAGCAATCCAAACTTTTGCTGGTTCATCAAGCCGGTTTAAACAGCTTCAAAGCCATAAATCAAACATTCATGACTTTAATCCCCAGATCAGTGCAGAAAAACAATGTATACTTCACAACACATTTAGATTTCTCTAAAATAGCTTTCATTTCAGCTTCCAACAGCTTTCTCCAGAGGTGAAGATCATCTACTGGCTGCACAGCTTTGGGGAACAGCCAGAACAGCTCATACCCTAGTGGGTATATCTTATCTATGCGGCTGCACCTGGTGGCTGAACCAATTACATCATATCAGACTGAACAAAATCTGACTCATACCAGCCGCCTTTGGTGCCCATCCCTAATGAGAATTACCCACTGAAATGCTTTGGTAAGACATATCCATCTATCGCTCAGAAGATCTGATAACATTTTAATGAATCGTTTATGTAACTTGACAGCTCTTGGTCCCCTTTCTTTTTCACTGCATCATTGCTACAACACCTAACATCTTTTTTAAATCACACAGGATTGGAACAACATGAGGTTGCATAAACGATGACAGAATTTTCGTTTTTGGGTTTAAGATAGCGGTAGCAAATTAAATATTCACATTTGAAATAATCATGGCTCATACTGCACTCACAGGCATCAGGTTGTTGAGAGTGGTGTTGTAAATGCAGGAACGGATGGACCTCTCAGCCAAGCAGCCCTCAAACAGGTGCAGCGACTCTGACACTCGCTCGTGAAAATCCTCCACGGATTTATTAGCCATGCCAAAGTACAGATAGTCTGAGTAAAGCCTGCTCTCTCACATGCAAATACAGACACACACATAGTGCACAAACACAATAAGAGGTAAGAGGACAATCTAAAAAGCATCTCTCATATGGTAATATTATACTGGTTATGATATCCGAACCATAGTGGTAAATCCTCATTATATCTAATTGGAAAAGTAGAGTAGTACCTCTCTACTGGGTCTCTGAGCATCACAATGAATCTGGCATCTGGTTGGACGGCATGAATGAAGTCTTGCACCAGAAAAGGAGGCTCCACTTCCGTTCCGTTGTCGTAGAAATAAACCCAAGCGTTATTGTCCCACATTGTGGATGCGCTCGCCTCACCTGTCAATCATAAAATGTGTGTACGATTATTATTAAAAGTTTATTTCAGTTGAAAACAGGCTTAATCGGATTAATGACATTAGTGGTTATTTATCACTGGGTTGTTTTGCTTTTGATTTAGTTGATTTAATTTATCAGGCCTCAGTAGACAAAGACTGAAATTTGTAATGTTTATTGTTATGAGTCATAACAAGAGGACAGATCTTGACCATAGCATCTGGCACCTCTAATTAGAAAGTCTAGACAATGTGTATTTAATTTTAGCTCTTTTTTCATCATCATCATCATCATGAAAAAACAATACCGTCAAGAAGAGCTTCCCAAACTGGGGTTCGAGAAGGAACTGCAGGGCGGTTTTGGATTTATGAAAATCGAATAATTAATTTAATTAATTATCATTCATAAAAATGTTAAATAAAAGTAAAATAAATATTTAAAATATATATATATATATATATATATATTATTATTATTATTATTAACTGATGTCAGAGAACTGTGAACATATGAATGTGTTAAATTACTTAACTTGAATGTATAAAATCTCAGGGGGTATTTCAAATATATATTTTAGGTAAAAGTGGCTGACAAAATGAATAAACACTACACCTAAGATATTGAAACTCAAAAAAAAAAAATTACCAATTATGATGTCGACTTTTTTGTGGCTTTTGGAGGAGTTGCTTGTCAAGTGGTCTTGAATCTGATTGGCTGCTTGGTCAAAAAGGTCCAGGTAGTCATTCAGTGGATAGGGGTTATGAAAACCATTGCTTAACCTGATGATACCTTGAATTAAACCAGGGAAAACAAAGTACAGTTATTTCAGTTGTAAAACAGCTTGCAACCACAACTGCATGGCTGCTGTTCTGTAACTATAAAATTTATGTAATGACCTAAATGGAATAAAACTCAGTGATCTGTCTAACATTAAGCAGATGTTCTGCATAAGAAAAAGGGAGTGATGAATATTTTACCTGCTTTCAATACATCTCTTATGCAAAACTCACCAAATCTCTTTCGTGTCCACCAGTGTGGTTCCTTCATAGTGGTGAAATGGACCTCTGGATGTAGCCGTAACCGGTCGTAAAGATCCGTGGTGCCACACTTGGGCTGGCCGATGATGTAAAAGAAGGGCAAGCAGCGCAGGCGGTACTGTCTACCTGCGTGCTGATGCAGGTGAGCCGGAAACGCTCTGCGCAGGTGGTCGTATATTGCTTGGAAGCGCTTTGAATAAAGAGCATACAGGTTTTTCCCATATGGATCAGCTGTGACATTCCCAAAGAATTCTTCATACCAGCAGGGGTTCTTGAGATGCGGAAGGAATTTGCGAGGAATTGCAGATAATATCTGTGGGCAAGAAAGACCGGAAGAGCGTAGCTTGAAGTATATATGTACTTAATTTATGTACAACGTTTTGGTTCAGTAAGAATTACTTACTTACACCACCAGTCAAAATTTTTTAAAGAAGATTTTTTTTCTGCTCACCGAACCTGCATTTATTTGATCCAGAATACTGCAAAAGCAGTCATATTGTGAAATATTTTTACTATTTCAAATAACTGCTTTCTATTTTAATATATTTTAAAATGTAATTTATTCCTGTGATCAAAGCTAAATTTTCAGCATCATTACCCCAGTCTTCAGTGTCACATGATCCTTCAGAAATAATTCTAATATGCTGGTTTGCTGTACAAGAAACATTTATTATTATTATTGTCAAAATTTTACTGTTTTGTATTAAAAAAAATGCAGGCTTGGTGAACAGGAAAGACTTAAAAATCTTAAAAAAGATTAAAAATCTTACTGTTCAAAAACATTTGACTGGTAGTGTAATTACATAATTATTAGAAATGCATATTTTATTCAGCAAGGATGCATCAAATTTATCAATAAAGGTTGATCATTTCACAAAAGATTCATAACACTTGTTTTTGACCACCTGTTGAATTGTAATTTCTGAATTATAATTTATATTATAAATGCCTGTCATTCCAGTTCAAGTCATGAATTGAAAGGGACCAAATTCTTTAAATATGAATTTTGCACAGCTCTTGTAAGTAGAATTACTGACATATCATTTGACTCTTTTAACTCTATGTAAATTAAGTTAGCAATCCAATTTTTATTAAAATGATATGGTATAATCACCAGTATTTAAATTAATATATTTTGCATATTTAGCAATATAATTTAAATGCACGTACGTTTGGCTCTTTCCCTCTCACTTGTTCCAGGTCAGGCACTCTTCTATGACTGAAATCCACTTTGGCCACAATGCTCCTCACCACCTCCCTCACAACTGTATAGTCTGTAGTGAAGGACAGATTTAGGGACAGCTGTGCCGGATGAGTCTCCACAGTAAGGTGATATGGTGACGGCGTTAAAAAGAGCCCTTTCTGGTCCCTTGTCATGATATAGGACGCCATGATGAGAACGGTGACCGTAAGTCCGAAAAGGAAGCTTAAGATTTTGATTTTCCGTACAGACCCGAGTGTCCACAGGCCCCATGCTTGATGTTGTGCTTTGTTGTTCTCTATAACAGTCAATACATTCGTCCACCTGTTGCTGGGGTGCAAAAACACAGGCTTCTTTTTGGAGTGCTCCAGTTTTTCATCCAGGCCGTAGAGAAACCCATGCCTGTGGTCCATTTTTGTGTGTTAGTTAGTGTTTTCTTCACATGTGAAGTGAATCCCATTGATGTGAGTTATAGCACGCGGTCTTCATCATACTGCTCACACGAAGTGGACCGTAACCTAAAAGAGCCGTGTTTTGCCAATAAAATCAACATCTTTCATGCAGCAGATGCCGTGTGGCTTCAGGTCATTGTTTATGATGAGATGTTTGTGGGCAGGAAGACAGACAGAGGAATGAGCGGGCTTGCCGCCCGGGGCTTCCCGCACGCGTGGCGAGGGGCAAGACGTGTGGGAGACGATTAGAGCACTCCTTCAATTTAGCTGCCACAAATGACACAGCGGCAGTGGGGTTGACAGCGCACCAGCACAAACACAGTGCAGGTTTGGTTGTCAAGGTCACAAACGCCCCAACAGCAGCTCAGATATCAGAAAAGCCCATTCCTGCAAGACAAAAAAAGAGCAATATACCGTAAATACGCAAAGACGGTTCATTGATTTGAGTCTAGGAGGCAGCGGATGATGGTAGTACTCTGTTTCTGTCTCTCACACATGCCAATAGCTCTGTGATGGGGTTTGGATAAGCATCAGAGAAAGGATGGCAGGAAGATCACACAGGCCACAGACTGTGTGGCATATGGTGTGTGTGGGTATGTATGTGTTTGTGCCTTGTGTGTGTTTTG
Source organism: Labeo calbasu (assembly GCA_019740295.1). Classification (NCBI taxonomy): domain Eukaryota; kingdom Metazoa; phylum Chordata; class Actinopteri; order Cypriniformes; family Cyprinidae; genus Labeo; species Labeo calbasu. The sequence goes on from JAHKKF010515028.1 coordinate 50,151, forward strand.
GAGAATTTAGGGCGTAATCCTTTCAGACATGATAGCCTTAGGACATGCCTAATTAAGAACACAGTAGACCAGCTGCAAGCTGATATTTGACAAGATCCACTCCTTCTCTCTCTCGCTCGCTGTCGTAATCTATTGTCTGTCTTAATGTTTTTTGTCATTCTTGGAAATTCTATACATGATTAAAGAAAGAGACTAATATTAAAACAGAAATCAGAGAAAAAAGAGCAGTGCTATAATCAACTGATGTGGAGATGTTAATGTGGTCAAGTTTGAGGGGGACTAATTAAAGGGAACCCTGGGTATTAAGACTCGTATGGCTTGATATAAGATAAATGATGTCTCTTACTGAAATATGTAGTAGAAAACCCATAAAAGTTTTACATTATTTAAAAAAATCACATCGTTTTAAACCTATTTTGGACTATTATTAATTTGATGAGGTAAAATGGTTGCACTCAGTGAGCTACTGGCACTACCTGTTGCTATTTTTACCACAACACAACTTGGAAAATAAAATACTGATAAAATGCCACATTGTGTGGCTCTGGTTGTAATTTTCTGTTGAAGTGCAACATGAAGCATGTCTTCACTGCTTTCCTAGCGATAAAATGAGGAGAAAAGAATGGGAAGATGCCTGTGAACGAACACAATTTCCTAAAAATCTATGTTTAATTTAGTTTAAGCCTTCTTTTTTTCTAAGTTGTGTTGTGGTAAAAATAGCAACAGGTAGTATCAGTAGCTCAAGGAGTGCAACCATTTCATGTCGTCGAAATAATGGCGCCCCCATAGTCCGAAATATGTGTAAAACGGCATATGTGGATTTTTTAAATAACGTAAATCTTTCATTGGGTTTCTATATATTTCAGTAAGAGACGTCATTTATGTTCTATTAAGCAATTGCAGGTTTAATACTGGGGGTTCCCTTAAGGACCTGAACACATAAAATGGAAGTCAAAAACAAAAGTTTGGGTGTCTTAAAAGTATCTTTTTTTTAATTAGACATACAAGTATACACACTGTTCAAAAGTTTGGGGTTGGTATAATTTTTAAATGTTGTTGAAAGAAGTCTCTTTCAACAGTCTCTAACTGTTTTTTATTTTAGTAGATTTTAAAATGTAATTTATTTCTGTGATGGAAAAGCTACATTTTCGCCAGCCATTACTCAAGTCTTGAGTGTCATATGATTTAGTAAGTTTAGTTTAGCAAAAGCAGTGACACTGTGAAATATTTTTACTATTCAGTGTTTCCCCTGCCATTATATTATGGGGGGGTGGCCTTTGATTTTTTCAGGATCCTTTGATTGATAGATTAATAGATTAATTTGATTAATAATTTTTTTTGTTTAGCATGGATGCTTTAAATTGATCAAAAGT